>CAUYUJ010015618.1:107500-117500 GCA_963575745.1 Prorocentrum cordatum
GAAAGGGGGGGTTACGACATCTGCTGCATGCAACTGGTTTCGGCCCCGCCGCCGGGCCCATTCCTCGATACATGGGCGCCTCCTGGCGCCGGGAGGCGCTGGGGAAATCAGCTACGTGAGCTGATTCTCTGCCCTGCCCTTTGCTATCCCCCCCTTTCGTTCCCCCCGAGTGGCGATGGCGACGTCAGCGAGGACGTCGTCGGTGCCGACGACGACGATGGGAGTTGCTGCCCGGTTCGGGCATCAACGGTGCTTCGTCCGGAGCCCATACTTGGGCCATCAAGCAAAAGAAAAGGATTGTCGAGAACGATGGATGGGCTCCATGCCGCTCGTCCGGAGCTTGGATGGGGAAGTGCTGCGGTTGCGTGCTGCGCGTCGCTACCCCCACGGCCCATGCCTCTACACGCGCACCGGGCCAGAAATCATGACGGGCCTTTCTGTTCCTTGGGTTTCGGTGTCCATGGGCTTAGCCCCAGGCCCCCAGGGCTATAAGACATACTGCCCAGGACGAAAGGTTTACCCCGGGGATGGAGTCGAGGGCTCGGGGAGCCCACGTTGTAATGTACAATCGTATCGTCGGGGTTTCGGGGCTGCTGCTGCTGCTGCTGCTGCTGCTGCTGATGCACCGGCTCCTCCTCGTCCTCTTGTTCGCCCTCTCATCTGCCCCCGTAGCCCGAGCACAGCGTGCACTGAGGGGGTCTCCCCTTCTTGTGCAGAACACCGGCCTCGTGCGCCGGCTGCTTGGCGCTGCTGCTGCTGCTGCTGTGTCCTCGCCGCTGCTCTCTGTTGTTGCTGCTGCTGCTGCTGATACTGCTGCTGCTGCTGCTGCTGCTGCTGCTTCTGCTGCTGCTGCTGCTGCTCCACCGGCTCCGCCTCGTCCTCCCCAGAGATCCGAGGATTTGTTTTTTTCAATCCGGCGCTTTTTCTGTAGAATTTGGCCTCCGGGGGCCCGCTATTGGGCCCGTAGTGGCCATCAAACATGGATCTGGGACGACAAACCATTCCCACTGCTGGGGCCGCGGATTGAAAACTCACATCGGCGGAGGTCTGGGTCCCTGTCCCTCACCACCCACCAAACCACCCCAACCCAACCCAACTCGACCCGGCTTCAATTTGCTCTCAATTTCCAGCGTGGGGGGGGGTCCGGGAACATCGAAAAAGCACATGGAACCCGTTCCCCCCTACCCAACCCGAAACTCGGGTCTTCGGGTTGGATTGGGTCAGGAGGGAAAGAAACACAAAGACACAAGTAATCGTCGACTCCCAGGAAATATGGGAAAATGTAGGAATGGGGGGGGGGAAGACGAAAACCCAGAAAATATGGGAAAATAGAAGGGATCCTGTTATTTGTGTGTGTGTGTGTGTGTGTGTGTGTGTGTGTGTGTGTGTGTCCCTGGGCACCTTGATTGGGTGGTCTGGTAGGTAGCGCGCGCGTCGCTTCCCTCAGAGCGAAGTCGGCCGACGGCACGGTGTGCGCGAGCCGCTGCCCGCCGCCCCCGCGCAGGGCCCCGGCCGGCCTCGCGCCCGCGCCCGTGCTGGGAGTGCGCTGGTGGCCCCGGGGTGCCCAGCCCGCAGGGGGCGGGGCCGTGGCTTCGGGGGCAAGGACAGGGTTACAAGTCGGGCCAGTCCCCCTACAGGAGAAAGATTCAGAAATGGAGTCAACAAACGGTTCTTCGACCATGCTTTGACTATTGTTGTAGATTGTTTGACTGTTTCCCATTTGTCGCCCAGTCTCCGGCTGTAGGGGGACACGCCCGACCTAACGATAGGGGGATAGGCACAGGGGGGGGATGCATCGACCCCCGATGGCCCATTGATCGCCGATAGGGGCCCGAAAGCCCCAACCTGCCCAGGAAGGTGTGGGCCCGCTATCGGCGGCCTATCGCCGATCTATCGGCGATGTATCGCCGATTCCAGGTCGATGTTCCCCCCCCCTATCCCTTTCCCCCCCAATCGTTGCGCCTCGTTCTTGCCTCCGAGAGCTGTTTTTCAGTGGTGGCCGAGAACCGAAACAAAAACAAACGGCATAACCATACATTTCCGACGCTACGCGCGGATTTCGTGAGTCTGCGGGTACCCCAGTGTTCTTCGGGTCTGCTTTTTGGGCATTTGGTTTTACTATGTTGGAACAGTTTGGGAATATTTGTCGGGTATGTTTCATTTTTCGCCCAGAATCCCTCTGTAGGGGGACAGGCCCGACCAAAGTCTAGGAGCTCACGCATCCCAGCAGCCGCTTTGGACGCACACGAACACCTGGGCAACGATCGAGTGCTGCTGGGCAGCTCACTTCGCCTTTGACCCGCGCAGTGGGCAAAGGGGGCCAAGCCCTCGGGCGCCTCGGGAGTGGGCAGCAGCCGCGCGCAGGTAGACTGCGCGTGGCAAACCTCCCACGCGTCTGTGACACCGGAAGCTCCCCGCCTGGTCGATGACTCCCGCCAGCAAGCCTGCCATCGCCTGCAAGGTGGACGGCACGTGTTCGCGTCCTGCGTCCCAGGCCTTTGGAGTCTTGTTCTTGTTGGAGACATGGGCCCCCGACCTTCTCTCGACCACTTCCCAGGGACCAGTTTTTCATCCCGAGCCCCTCTTTCTCGGTCCCGAGGCCTAGCAAGGCCCGGCAATGGCCCCGAGAGGCCGAGAACTGTGACAAGCGTCCGTTTCGTGTTTGTTCGAGGCGTCGGACGCCTGGGGTGCAAGCCTCCGCGTGTGGTGGGCACGCGGGCCTGCCCAGGGGCCACGGCACGGGGCTGCAGCCTCCGCGCCGCTGCGCGCGGCCTCGGTGCGACCTTGCAGCGCTAGAGCGGGCGGCTGCCGCCGGCAGGGGGCAGCCGACGGCACGTGAGAGTGAACCTTCGCCGGAGTGACCATGGGCCTGTCTTCCACCACCACCACCACCACCACCACCACCACCACCACCACCACCACCACCACCACCACCACCACCATAAATTGGAGGGGGAAGGAGGAGGAGGAGGAGGAGGAGGAGGAGCAGGAGGAGGAGGAGGAGGAGGAGGAGGAGGAGGAGGAGGAGGAGGATAAGGAGGAGGACCCCCTTCCCCTCCAACTCATGGTGGCGGTGGTGGGAAGCAGGCCCATCAATCGCGCTGCATGCGATGCGACGGCGGGCGGCAGCTTGCGCGGTTGGGTCTGGCTCCCCCGGCGGCCCCCCCAACCCCCGAGGCCCGGGCGAGGACGGTTGCGAAGGCCTCGGGGGCCCCCTCCGCGGGCGGCCCCCGCGGAGGCCTCCAGACGCCGAAACGGGGGGCCACAGGCGCTCCAGAGACCTCGACCCTCGAACCTCCTCCTCCTCCACCTCCTCCTCCTCCTCCTCCTCCTCCTCCTCCTTCCTGACGCCGCGCGCCAAAGGTTGCTCCTGCCGCCTGCCCGGGGCCACTCCTGCGGGCAGCCGTCCCTCCGTGGCCCGTGCGGCTCAGGGTCTTGCCGACAGGCCCGCGCCGCCTCCACGGCCTCCTCGCCCCCTCGAGCGATGGGCAGCCCTGGCGAGGGCGGCGGCAACTCGGCCCTGGAGCTGAAGCACCATGTGCTCAACGGCCGCCTGGCCCAGGCCAAGCGGCTGCTGGCGGCCACGAGGCTATCCCTGGAGGACTGCCAGGACGAGGACGGCAACACGGCGCTGCACTGGTGCGCGCAGGGCCTGCAGGCCGACGCCGAGGGCCGCGACGCGCCGGACGAGGAGACGCTCGTCTTCCTCCTCCAGTCGGAGGCGATGATCGGGGCGAGCGGCCCAGGGGTGAAATCCGAACCCTACGGAAGGTTCGCGTTGTGTGGACCGGCGGCGTCCCCGCCGCTGGCGTTCAACGTTTGAACGCCGCTGGCGACCCCAAATCGGGCGATATTGAATGATCTGACGTTTTGGAACGGCCGATCGTTCAAGGTCGAAGGTTTCCCGCGGTGTCAGAAGCCAATGCTGAAGTCGGCTCGATACGACCATCGGCGCCCCTGGACATTCGTATTGCACCCTCCCCACCCTTGGAGCCATTCGCCCCTGTCGTCGCCTCTGGCTCCAGAACGGCGCCCCCAAGAACCGGCAGAACGCCATCGGGGAGACGCCGCTGATGGCCACGGTGCGCTTGGCGACGCTGGACCCCGCGCGGGCGGAGGCCCTCATCTTGAATGAGAAACAGCGGCACGAGCATACACGTTCGGAGGTCCGCGCGGACGTCGTGGATAGGCGCCGCGGGCGGCGCCGTTGGCGCCGCCAGGCCCAGGGGCAGATCCCAGACGTCTGCGCGCCTCTCAGAAAGTGTACGCTCGTGCCCTTGTTCCTTCTTCTCGCCTCTCGGCCATGCTCACGAAGGGGCACGCCGACCCCTGCCGCGCGGACATCTCGGGCGAGACTCCGCTCATGGAGGCCGCCGCCGCGGGCCTGGAGGGCATCTCGAAGAAGCAGCCGCGGCACAACCGTGAACCCTCGGAGCTCCGCGGGGACTTCTCGGATCGGCGCCGGAGCTCGCCCGGCCGGCGCCGCCCCGCGGCGCGCTCCGCGCGCCCGGGAGGGCGGGGCCCCGGCGCCGATCCGAGACGTCCGCGCGGGCCTCCGAACGCTCCGGTCGATGCCGCCGCCTCTTCTCGTCGCATCGGCCGGCTGCTGCTGGAGCACCGCGCCAGCCCGCTGGCGGAGAGCTCCTCCGGGCTGACGGCGGCGCAGCTGGCGGAGGAGTCCGGCTCTCAGGAGGGAAAGAAGCACACAGACAAAGTTCATCGTCGATTCCACAGAAGATACGGGAAAATATGGGAAGTGGGGGGGAAGACAAAAGCACAGACAATATAGGAAAATATGGGGAATCTGTTTATTTGTGTGTATTTCGTTATTTGTGTGTCCCAGGGCCCCTTCAGGCTCGGAGGCCTTCGCGCTGCTGCTCCGGTCGCCCCTGGCGGAGCGCGCGGCCCGGGAGGCCCGCGCGGAGGAGGCGCAGGGCAGGAGTCGGCGCCGTGAAGACCGAGTCTGGTGGGCTCGTTTTCCACCGCCGCCACCCCATGTAGGAGGGGGAGGGGGTCCATCTTCTCCTCCTCTTCGTCCCCCTCCTCCTCCTCCTCCTCCTCCTCCTCCTCCTCCTCCTCCTCCTCCTCCTTTTCCTCCTCCTCCCCATCCTCCTCTTCGTCCTCCTCATCTTCCTTCTCCTCCTGTTCGTCCTCCTCTTCCCCCCTCCAACTGATCTGGTAGTGGTGGTGGAAAACAGGCCCATCGGATCCCCATCCCCACTGGGCCAGGGGCATCTCGGCCCCACCTCGAGCCGAGCATGTTCTTCGGGTGGAGGGCAAAGGGTGAAATCTTGAATGCCGTTTCGATCGGTTTTCGAAGCTTGAATCTGCAAAAGGTGAATCACAAAACGGATTGATTTTCGAGGCTCAGAAGCCCATATGGATTTCACCCTGAGCCCTCCACCCTGGAAAATGCTCAGTCGAGGAGCAAGGCATTGCATGAACATGCGCTTGCGGAGGTCCGCGCCGATGTCTTGGATCGGCGCTGGAGCCCCCTGGCGCGCTCCAGCGCCGATCGAAGAACTCCACGAGGACCTCCGAAAGTTTCTGCTCATTGCTTGTTCCTCGACCACCAGGTCAATCGCCCAGGTCCCGCGCAGCCCGCAGGGACTAGGTATAGGACCCTGGAAACGACAGGGCCGTTTCGTTACCGGTTCTGTTGTTCCGTCGTTTCCCACGCCGTTTCTTTACCATTCGCATCGCTATTTCTTGGTAGTTTCCGTCGCCGTTTCTGGCTGGTATTCGACGCCGTTCCTTTGCCGTTTTCGCCTGCCGTGTTTTCCCGCTTCTACTTCCGTCAAGGAGTCCGTGCCGTTGAAATTAAATCGCCGCTTGCCGTTTCTTTGCCGTTTTCGGTCCCCGTTTTTGTATCGTCGTCCGCCCTCGCTGAATGCCGTTTCCAGTGCCTTTTCTTTGTCGTTTACATTGCCGTCTCTTTGCCGTTTCCAGTTGCCTTTCCTTTATCGTTTCCATGTCCAATAAGATGTTGTTCGGAAGCGGCAGGTGTGTCCCCTCCCAGGGGGGCAAGTCGGCTGTTGGCCCGAAGCCACGCCAGTGGGGACAGGGATCGGTTCAGCGGTGCTCAAGGAGCGAGGAGGACTTGCAGAGGCAGAGGGAGCAGAGGCGCGAGAAGCAGGCGAAGAAGTTCGAGCAGACGCTGTTCGGGCAGCGCCTGCGGCCCGGCCTCGCCGCCGACAAGGACAGGCCGGGCAAGCCGTACCCGGAGTACGGGACCCTGCACGACATCGACTGAGCCCGCCCGCCTCGCGCCTGCCGGGGACGAGCAGCAGGGGAAGGACCGAGGGCGGCGGTCGTCCTCTCGGCGCCTCTCGGCGACGCTCCAGAGTGGCCCTTCGCCGGAGCGAGCCCTGGTCCGGGCCCACTGGCGCCCCCCCCCCGCGGCCGTTGAATGCGATGCGTCAGTGGCGGCCTGTGCGTTTGGGCTTGGCCCCCTCGCGCCTCCCCCCCCCCCCCCTGGGCTCCCCCCCCCCCTGGGAACAAAAACGTGCACCAAAGCCGTGCACCACATGTCACGCTCGCCCAGGGTGTCGCTCTTGCGTGCAGCCGAGCCTCTCAGAAGGGACTGGCCCGTCAGAACGAGGCTGAGAAGCCGGGCGACGGCTTGCAAACCCGTGTGTGCTAAAACGGAGTTCTTGGAAATTGTTGTTTCTTTCGGGAAGCAGCCCGTTTATTATTTAGTGCGCTGAGCTTGATTCCGGGAATTTGTTTTTCTCTTCCGGCAAGACCGTTTTAGCAGCCACGTATTTGCCAGCCCTCACCTAGCTTCAAGAGGCGCCGACGCACCTCATAAGAGGTGATGTGCCTTGTCGGACGGCCGCCCCCGTGATCCTGTTCCCGTGGGTGCGCCGCCGATGTTGCCCCCTCACCGCCCCGTAAGCGCTCAGATCGTCCGGCACCGCAGGCTGGCGCAAATTTGCTCCGATTTCTTGCTCCTTCCTGCTCCTGCAGGTGGCGCCACCTGGTGGCACATCCCCCCTGGGTCGTGCTTCTGGGCGGTCTGGAGCCTTTCAGGAGCCATCTCTTCCTCCTCGTCCTCCTCCTCTTTCTCGTCCTCCTCCTGCTTCTCCTCCTCCTCCTCCTCCTCCGCCTTCTGCTCCTCCTCCGCCTTCTGCTCCTTCTGCTCCTCCTCCTCCTCCTCCTCCTCCTCCTCCTCCTCCTCCTCCTCCTCCTCACACCTCCCCTCCTTCTTCTCCGCCTCTTCTCCTCCTTTCTCCCTCTCCCCCTCCTCCTGCTCCTCCTACCCCTTCTCCCCGCGATGTGTCGTCGCTGCATGGTGGCCATGTTGCAATTCTGGGTAGCGGAGGGGGTTTGCAGGGTCCTTTTAACCCCCAGCGAGCGTCTTGCAACGATGCGTGGTCATCTGATCAGTCATGCGGGCGAGGAGGAGGGGGGGAGGACGACGACGAGGAGGGGAGGGAAGCAAGGATGCTGAGGAGAAGGTGAGCGACGGGAGGTGTACAGGACGATGACGAGGATGATGACGATCTCACAGGGCGCATGCAAGACTTGGTATTTCCAAGAGTGGGTGCCGGCTTGTTGACATGCTGGCGAAGGGGTATCCCTGCCGAGCCGACCATGGAGAACCCGTGCGTTGGTCGCATTTCGGGGAGCCCCCGACAGACCCAGGAGGGCCCAGGAGCAGCCAGGAAGCCCCAGGAGGCCCCAGAAAGAATTGGAAGAACCCAGGAGGCTCCAACCGAGCCCAGCAGGCCCCTGCAGGGCGCGGGCGGCCCCAAGCTGTCGCCGCGTCCCGGCTCGGCGCTGTGCTCTGCTGACTCGATGTGGTTCTCACTTGGCCGACTTGCTGGCTGAGAGCGTGTGTCTGGCAGGTCCGCGCCGCGTCGCCGCGGCGGCGACGCCAGCGCGGGCGCTCCGCCGGCTGGCCAGAACCCGGCCAACCGGACGGTCAGACGGCTCGGCGACGCGCGAAGCGAGACGGCGGGGCGGCGACGCCTCGGCGCGCGCGCTCCAGGTTGAAGGCCGGCGGCGGCCAGAGCCGGGCCAGCCGGACTGTCAGCCAGCTCGAGGCGACGCGCGAAGCGCGACCCGTGGCCGGGGGGGCCTCCGGTGCGGGCCCGCAGGGCTTCCCCCCGGCGGCCGTTGGCGCGCTCGGCGCCGCCCCCCCCCGCCCCCGCGGCCCCCGAGAGCCGGGCACCGCAGGCCACTCTCGCTGTGAAGCCCCTCGACGGCGGCGGCGACGGCCACGGCGACGGCGTCGGCGTAGCCTAAGTCGGGCTCGTCCCTGTTCAGGAGGAATATCCAAAAATAGTCAGGGGACGAGTTCTATGTTTTGAAACTATTTTTTGATATTTTGGGGGTATGTTCGATTTTTCGCCCAAAATCCCCCCTGTAGGGGGACATGCCCGACCGGAGCGTAGCCGTGCACGGCCAGCGGCGGCGTCGGCGGCGGCGCCCCGGGGCGCCAGGCGCAGCCCGTCGCGCACGAGGAGGCCGCCCGCGACATCACCTCGGAGGCCTGGCCCCGGTGCACGGCCCGCGGGCGGACGCGTGCGCCCGCGGCGCCGCGGGCTCGTCCCGCCGGCCTGCGGCCTCCTCGCCCCTCTCTCCAGGCCGCGTCCTCCCTCCGCGCCCTCCCCGCGGCCTCGGCTCCTGCCTATGGCCGTCCTCTCCTCGGTCGTCGCCCTCTCCCCCCCCCTCTCCCTGGCTCTCTCTCTCTCTCTCTCTCTGCCTCCTCCCCTCCTCCAAGGGCGCCCTCGTCTGTTGCTTTCATCCTGCGGGGTGGGCACGCCGCGTGGCGGGCTGTGGGCTGATTGCACATGCAGTGCTGTGCTCGAGCTGTAGAGCACAGCGCAGAGGACTGGCGTGTGGGATCCGCCCAGCGGACGTGCTCATCCTCTCGTGCTCATGCCCTCCTCCTCTCACCTGCTCCCCCCTCCTGCTCTTCCCTCCTCCGCCCTCCCTTCTCCCCTCCTTCCCCCTCCGCCCTCTCCGTCCTGCTTGGTTCTCTTCGTCGTCTTACCCCTCGTCATCCTCTACTGGCACCTCCCCTCCCCGTCCTTCGAGTGGGGGGGGAGTGCCTTGCTGCGCCCCTGGGGCGCTCGTCACCACTCCAGGGCGCAAAAAGGGCATCCCCCGCTTGTCATCCGATGAGCCCCCCCAATCTTCCCCTCTCTCTCTCTCTCTCTCGGTCGCTCCCTGGGCAGCCGGCCACACGGTCCTTCCTCCTCCGCCCCCCCTGCCCCGGTTCTCTCTTCTCCCTCCTTTGGCTCCGCCTTCGCCCCGCCGCCCGGCAGGTCCGGCTGCTGCGCCAGCTGGACCACCCGAACGTGGTGAGGTGCCCGTGTTCGGCGCCACGTCCTCGGCATCGGTGTCGCAGTCGGCGGCGAGGGCGTCGGCGGCGTCGCCACCGTTGTCGCCGCCGCCGTCGTCGCCGTCGCCGCCGCCGTCGCCGTCGCCGTCTTCCTCGTCGTCGGCATCGCTGTCCTTGGACTGCGACTCGTCGTCGTCCTCGGTCTCCTCGTCTGCCTCTTCTCTTCCATTTTACTTTCTCGCTTCCCCATTCCCCCTTTTTCTCCTGTCTCTTCTTCTCATTCTCCCTCTCCCCCCTCCCCTCCTCCCTCCCCCTTTTTTCCTCATCATTCTCCCTCTTTCTCTTCTCCTTCCTTGCTCATTCCTCCATCTGTCTCGCTGGTTCTCTTCCGTCCTCGTCCTCCTACCTCTTCCTTCTCTTCCGCACCTCTCCCTGTTTCGTCGTCGGTTGCCACTCCATCGTCCCAAATCCTTCTTGTCTCAGTCGTTTCTCATGTTCTCTCTCCCCCTCCCCCATCCATGCTCCGCGCCAAATGAGTTCCGTCCCCTTCATTGGGGCACTCATCCTCATGAAGATCTCGTCATCGGAGCGCCATACGTAGGGTTCTTCGATCAGGCAAACGGTGTTCGCTTCGACTGCAGTGCTGATGCGAAGTGTCATTCCGCATGTGATTCATATGCCCCGACTGTATGGATGAGATGCACGTGG
>CAUYUJ010015618.1:122500-202500 GCA_963575745.1 Prorocentrum cordatum
CAGTTGGGGATACACCCCTCGAAGCCCGAAGGGAACGGCCTATATCCCCATCTAGGGGGGGTAAATCGGCCAGCGGGGCCCAGGCCACGCCGCTGGGGATGGGGACCAGGTATCCGATGTCGTGATTTTTTCAATTTGTCCAGGGCACTGGGTCGAGACCTCCATGGATAACTCGACCCATTACCCTGGACCAGTGTTTCATCCCGAGTCTTTTTTTGACGCTTCCGAGGCCCGGCGAGGGCCCCCCGAGGCCGAAAATAGGGAAAAACCTCCCGTCATGATTTGTTCATTGCCCGAGGGGGTCTGGGTCAAACGATGCTCAACCCGGGCGCCCTCCAGGATTGTCATGGAGTACTGCCGCGGCGTCTCCCTGCAGGCCTTCGCGAGCTCGGCGCGCGCGAAGGGCCTCGCGCGCCTGCCGGAGGAGCAGACGGAGAGGACCGCCTGGGCGCCATGCATGGGGGGCCTCTGGGGGAACCTTGGGGGGGGGGGGGGGCGGGCTCCCGGCCTGGCGTGAGAGGCCCAGAGAGATCCAACGCATTGAAAACATCGAGATGGAGTTTTTTTTTTTGCAACTTTCGGCCTCCGGGGGCCCTCGCCGGGCCCCCCGTTAAAAGTCGACTCAGGATGAAAAACCGGTCCTGCAGAATGGGTCGAGATTTCTGGGGACCGTCGTGGGCGCCTGGGGGGCCCGGGGAACCTGGGAGAGGGGGGGCCCGGCCTTGCGTCTTACGTGAGAGGGGGAAGACCTAGACATGGTCGCGTCGTGAAAAGATCAGGGCGGCAAGCCGTTCGCCGCGTTCGGCCCCTGGGGGCCCTCGCCGGGCCCCGGGAGCGTCCACAGACGACTCGGGACGACCGAGTTGGTCCCGGGGAACTGGTCGGGGCTTCCGGGAGCGCCGTCCTGAAAAGAGGCAGGGCGGGGCGCGTCTGCCCTTCCTCCGTCGCTGCCCCTGTTCGAAGAAAAAAATAACGCTACAAACACACATCACCGAGCGCGTTCCACTATTCGCAAAGTGCCTAGGGCCTACACTCGCAAACGTCCGAACAAGAGCACATGCCTGCTTCGATGTGATCTGTCGTAGATCCCCCGCGGCGGATCCAGGCCATTTGCGAGTAGTCACTTTGCGAGTAGTGGAACGCGCTCGTTCAATAAGCTCTTGGCGCTCCGCGCGGACTCCTTGGATCCGCGCTGGGACCCCCCTGGCGGCGCCTCCAGCGCCGCCCCTGGCGCGCTCCGCGCTCCAGGCCCAGCGCGGATCCGAGAAGCCCGCGCGGAGCTCCAACAGTCTGTGTTTGTGTGGTTTGTTGTTCTTCTGTCCGTGGGGGTCTCGAGGATCCTGAGGCCCAGACCCCCTCGAGCAATGAACAAATCACGACGGGAGGTTTTTCCCCTATTTTCAGCCCCTGGGGCCACTTCTCGGCCCTCGGGGGCGTCAAACAACGACTCGGGATGAGAAACCGGTCCAGGGGAATGGGTCGAGACCTCCAGGGGTCGACGTAATGAACAAATCATGACGTCGGGGGTCTGGGGTCCGGGGAGGCTCTCGCCCCCACGGGTGGATCCCCTCCCAGATTCTGGTCACGGCGCAGGCCGGGAGAGGTCCGAGCCCTCGCTGCACCTTTTGCTTCCCCCCCCCCCTGCGGCGCCCTGCGGACGTCCTCGCCGCAGGGCTCGGGCGGCGTCCGCGGAGCACCCCGCACCGATCCTGGCGGGGCCCGTCCTGGGCCTCGGGATGGGAGCCTGCGTGTGCGCCGTCCTAACCTGGCCGGGGAGGGGCATACAGCGGGGGCCCATGCCAAGAAACACCCTGCTTGCCTCCATGGTGCCCGGGGTTTCTTGGATTTCGACGGTTTTGCGTTGGAAGGCGTGGCGTTCCCACACCAAAAATCCATGGACTACCTGGGGTCTAAGGGTCGGATTTCTCGTGGAGGGTTCCTTGTGGACGGGCCTCCTTGTGGACTGGACTGCCTTTCTGTTGGCCCTCGCTCGTTTGTCGTTTTCGGGCCTCGTTCGGTCCCTGCCTGCCGCCTGGGAGTTAGCGCTTGATTCTAAGGCACGTCCAAAACTAAAAAGCAAACAACATGCCACCCGGACTGGGGCCCCACGGGGGCGTCGCGACGCAAAGTGTGTGAGTGTGTGTGTGTATGTGTGTTTGTGTGGCACGTCCAGGCGTAACGATGCAGAGGGTGTTCGCAGGACCCTTGGGATTTCTTATGTCATAACATATGTTGACTTGTACCTGCTGTTTGGTAACCTCATGAACCACCCTTCGGGCGATAAGGAGGTTTAGGTGGGGGCAGGTGGGAACGGTTGTCGGTTTGCGGCCGGCGTTCGGTCGGAGTCGCATGTTGTCCATCTCTCGACCTCGTTGTCTACCGATCTCGTCGCCTACCAGCCGATTGCAGTATTGGCTATCGTCCTTATTGGCAACCTCTTGATTTACGACCTATATGTAGACCGCTCCGCTGTCCATTATCTACCGATGTTGATATCTACCGAGGCACGTATCTATCTCTCGACGTCAGTATCAACCCGTGGATACGCATCTTTATTTACTGATATATGGACGCCTCTATCTACATGGTTGCTTCGGTTTCACTATCGACCGATGCCATTATCAGTCGATCCCATTTCGGTTCCCATTCAGGCGTACACTTCGATGACACAACTTCATTGTATATTAAAGTGCATGCCTGGGCGCGTTTCGGTGTGCCACTGGTTTTGATGCGCGCTTCAGATTTAATTTCGATTGCACTCCCATTGGCATTTTAATAAAAGTGTTGATGCGCATGTCTCTTTGCATCTTGATGTGCATTTCGCCTGTCTGTTTCCCTTCACATGCACAATCAGTGGTATCTGTTCTTATCGATATCGATCGACGTCCGCAGCTCATTTGTGTCAAAAGAGCGTTGCATGGTAGCGGAGCGTCGGTCGCTCCGGCGCTCGCGCGCACCGGCCCCCGGCCGCGCTCCCGCGCGGCCCGCCCCGCCCACGCCAGCCACGGCGTCGAGCGGCGATCGCGGTGCTGCTGGCGGGTGGCAGCTGGTGGCGGACGAGGCAGAGGCGTCGGTCAAGCAGGCCGACGGGAGCGTGCAGCATCGCTGGCGCCACGTAGTGGCGAAGGTGCTGAAGCAGAAGTTTCTCAGGGGCTTCTGGGCGGTGCTCGGTGAGTACCTCAACTACATCAAGCGCAGGCAGCTGCAATGAATGAGCAGGAGAGGCAGGCCATGGCTAGCCTGCAGTCCGCGGTGGAAGCGCTGAGGATTCAGAATGCTCAGCTGTCCCAGCAGGCGGAGCAGATGCAGCAGCAGAACGTACAGATCAGGACAGAGCTCGCTCGGCAGGTGCAGGCGCAGGGTGACCTACCACGTCTGGCTGAGCAGCTTGGCGACGCGGTGCAGAAGCTATCGGAAGAACGCAAGGAGAAGTCGTCTGCGCCGGCCTTCTCACTCGTAGACACGCAAACCCTCCATCTTCAAGAACGAGGAGGCCAAGTTCCTGGAGTGGTACCGCAAGACGAATGCGTACCTGACGGCGATCTTCGGCGAGCAGTTTCGCGAACTGCTGGAGTGGGTGGAGG
Organism: Prorocentrum cordatum; assembly: GCA_963575745.1. Lineage (NCBI taxonomy): Eukaryota > Dinophyceae > Prorocentrales > Prorocentraceae > Prorocentrum > Prorocentrum cordatum. The sequence goes on from CAUYUJ010015618.1 coordinate 126,085, forward strand.
ACCAGGCGCAGGAGACCACAGTGATCAGCATGGAGGTCCTGGAGGCGCGGTTTGGCAGTGACGATGATGACGAAGATGAGTTCATTCCGGACTTCCGCGAGAAGGTCAGTCAGCTTTACGTCGCACTCCAGACGCTGACCGAGGGTGAGAGCTTCGCCCTAGTCATGAACACGCCCAAGGGCAACGGCGCGGAGGCGATGAGGAAGCTCATCCGGCGCTGGGACCCAGCGTCGGGGGGCAAGCGCCGCGTCCTCTTGAAGCAAATCATGAACCCGCAGCGGTGCACCCTCAGCGACCTGTACGCGAAGCTCGAGGAGTGGGAGGAGCTCATCCGCAGGTACGAGAGGAAGAAGGCGGACGGCACGGGCAAGGTGGTCGACGACGACGTGAAGGTCGCGGCCCTGGAGACCATGGTGCCGGAGGAGCTCGAACTCCACCTCGCGATGAACAAGCATAGGCTAGACACGTCGGAGAAGGTCATAGAGGAGATCCGGAGCTTCCTGGAGTCGAGACAGTCGCAAGGCGCCCTCCTCCGACGGAAGCGAGGCGACCCGATGGACGTTGACTCGCTGTACAAAGGAGGCAAGAGCAAGTCCAAAGGCAAGGGTGACAAGAATGGCAAGAAGGGCCAGACTCCCAAGCCGCGTGACAAGCGGATGGTGCAGTGCTGGCGTTGCAGTGGCTGGGGCCATACGTCCAATGAGTGCACAGCCCGCCTGCCTGGCGGGAAGACCGGCGACGGCAAGGGCAGCAAAGGCAAAGGTAAGGGCAAGGACACGGACAAGGACAAGTCCAAGGGCAAGAACCGCCGCTGGGACACCAACTCCTTCGAGCCCGGTGCCGCGTCAAGCTCTGGCCAGCCGGTGTACGGGGACAACTGGGATGACGGCAACCACAGCACGGTCACCAGCCTTCCGCCCTCGGCGAGCCAGGTGGGCTCCATGAACCTCGGCTCCTTCGAGCTGTGCGCGTTCGAGCTCAACAGCTTCGACGAGACCGTCGACGACCAGGAGTGGATCAGGTTCACGTTCGACTCGGGCGCGGCCGTGACCACCTTCCCCGAGAACACCAAGGGCGAGCGGCTCCCGGCCGATCCGAACGCGAGGCATCGGACGGCCAGCGGTGAGATCATAGCCGACTCGGGCGGGGTATGCATCCAAGGGCGCTCCGAGTGGAGCGAGCCGATCAGCCTGAAGGCGCGGTTGGCCAGCATCCACAAGCCGCTGGTCTCGGCCTCGCAGACTCACCGCACGGGTCGGGCCACATGGCTGACGAAGGAGGGCGGCTACATCCTCCCGGCCGGCTCGGACATCGTGAACCGCGTCGACGCTCTCATCCGCGATGCTGCGTGGAGCGAGGCGGGCGTGGTGCCTCTGTGCATCGAGAAGGGCATCTACGCAGGCTACATCAAGAAGAACGAGGGAGGCCACGTCAAGAGGGTCTCGTTCGGCGACCACCGCGAGAGCTGGGACCTGTGCCCGGTCGAGGGCGGGTCGCCAGTCCCTCACCGGCAGGCCTGGCCGCAAGGCCGGGAGGAGGCGGCGCCGTTGCTGGGAGCCCGGGCCCAGCGCCGCTCACCGACTTAGACGTGGGCCAGGAGGAGGAGCAGCAGGCGCCGGAAGTGGCACCCGCTCGCGTCGCGCGCCGTGGCAGGGCGCCGACGCAAGCCGAGCGGGAGCAGCACTTGGCATCCGGCCACGCGGTCTACCGCTCGTGGTGCGAGGAGTGCGCGCGGGCAGCCGGCCTGGGCACCCAGCACGCCCGGCGACCTGAGGATCGCGATGACGCCGACCCGGTCGTCAGCATGGACTTCGCCTTCGTCGGGGAGAAGGTCCAGGACGTGGAGGGCGACGGCTCCATCCCCATCTTAGTGGTGACGGACCGCAAGTACGGCATGAAGGGCGCGACCGCCGTCAAGGACAAGACCGCGTCCGACTTCGTGGTCAAGTGGCTCGTGGGCTTCCTGAAGCACCTCGGGCACCGCCGCGTCGTGCTCAAGTCCGACGGCGAGGCGAGCATCTGTGCGATCAAGAATGCAGTGATGGTTGGCGTGGGCCAGCAGGTCGAGCGCATCCCGCAGGAGTCGCCCAAGGGCGAGCACAAGAGCAACGGCGAGGTCGAAGCCAGCGTGAAGGAGGTGAAGAAGGTCATCCGCGCGAACTTCTTCTCCATGCAGAAGTCCTTCGGCTTCGAGATCTCGCCCGGGCATCCCATCGTCAGGTGGCTGCCCCAGTTTGCCGCGGACTCCATCTCCAAGTTCAGGCTCGGCGTTGACGGCATGTCGGCCGAGCAGCGGAGGCGTGGCCGCCCCTGGAGGAAGTTCGCGGCGGAGTTCGGCGAGAGGGTGCACTATCGACCTCTCGGAGTCGGAGACGAGAGGAGCACGCTGGCCCCCAAGATGCTCATGGGGCACTTCGTGGGCTACCACTCGCGGACGGGCGCGCTGCTCGTCATGACGCAGTCGGGCGTCGTGCGGGCCCAGGGCTTCAAGCGCCTACATCGAGCCCAGGCATGGTCACCGGAGGCGCCAGGGTCGTGGGGCAGGCTTGCTGGACTGCCGTGGGAGGTTTCCCCCGCGGTGTTGCTCGCGCCGCCCGTGGGCCCGATCACCGTGACCAGAGACACGCAGGAGGACCGCGACACCGTGGTCAGGAGGCGCTACGTACTCAAGAAGGACATCGAACGCTTCGGAGCCACTCCGGGGTGTCCAGGCTGCGCAGACCTCATGGCAAGAGGGTCGGCGCGGGTCGCGCACTCCTAAGAGTGCCGCGATCGCATCGAGGCCGAGCTGATGAAGGACTCGGCAGGCCAGCGGAGACTGGCGGAGCACCACTTGAAGGCGAGTGCTCGCGAGGCCCAGGCGGAGGAGAGCGCGGCGCAGCCGGCGCCCCAGCCTGGAGCGGCCGCGGCCAGCGGCGGAGGAGCCGCCGCGGCCAGCGGCGGAGGAGGCGCCGCGGCAGGTCCCGGCGCGGACGTGGTCATGGCAGGGCCACGTGCGAGCGCCCCGGAGACGCCATCGGCAGCATCGAGGAAGCGTGCTGCGAGCGTATCCGCCGAGGAGCGCCGCCCGCCGCAGTTGCGAGACGGGCCAAGGGGGCTCAAGAGAGCCGGGAGCGAGCCGGACCTCCACGGGCAGATGATCGTGGACGGAGGCTCGAGCTCGTCGGCGGGACCGGCGAGCGCGGCAGTGTCCGCCGGGCTGGTGCAGCCCGCGCCTAGCCCAGAGGGGGCTAGAGGAGGAGGCGACATGGAGGACTTGGCAGGGCCAGCCGCGCGGGCTGGCAGCTCCATGGACGTCGGCGCCTTTGACGAGGTCAAGGGCAAGATCTACAGGGAGATCCTGGCGCTGGTGAGCGCCACGGACCTGATCGGCGACAACGCCATGTCGATCGAGGAGCTGAAGGAGGTGTCCGCGCTGCTGACCGAGATCAACGGGGTCGACCTCGCAGAGGTCTACTCGCCCGAGCGCTTCAAGGGCAAGGCGCTCGGCATGGGCCTGACTGCAGGCCTCGCGGCGGACCTCTACACCGGCTGGGACTTGCTTCGCGAGGACCACCGCCGGGCAGCCATGAAGAAGCTGCTGGAGGACGACCCTCTCCTCACGGTGACCTCCCCGCCGTGCACGGTCTTCTCCAAGCTCAGGCAGCTCAGCAACTTCAAGCGGGGCGAGGGCATCGTGGCTTCCGAGGTCCTCGAGGGCGAGACACACCTGGAGTTCTCCATGAAGGTGTGCGAGAGCAGGCATCAGCGAGGAGCACTCTTCCTGCACGAGCACCCCTGGGGCGCATCCTCCTGGTCGCGGCCGTGCGTCCAGAGGGTCAAGGAGTTGCCGGGCGCGTACTTGGTGCGCGGCCCGATGTGCCGCTGGGGCCTCCACGCTCGGGGGCCCGACGGGCGCGAGGCATTCGTGCGCAAGGAGACGGGCTGGCTGACGAACTCGCAGGTCTTGGCCGGCATCCTTGCTGGGGAGTGCCGCTGCCCGTCCGTCGGCGGCGAGGCCTACCGGCACGTGCGCTTGCTCGGCGACAAGAGGGCTCTGAGGGCGCAGGTGTACCCACCCCGCCTGGTCAGAGCCATCCTTCGCGGCCTCAGGGAGGAACTTCGAGCTCGAGAATCGCTGACGGACCTGGCGGGCTTCACCGCCGGGCCCTCGCCGCACGCGGAGGACATGGACCAGGAGGCGGAGGCGTTCGTGGACGACGTCCGCGGGGGCTTCCTCGACCCGCTGAAGGTGAAGGAGGCCAGGGCTGAGGAGCTGGAGTGGTGCCGTAGCCGCGGAGTGTGGAAGAAGGTTCCACGCCGCGAGATGGAGGCGGAGGGAGGTCGTGCCATCGACACGCGGTGGATTGACACCAACAAGGGGGACCTCGAGCGACCGCTGTATCGCTCGAGGCTCGTGGCACGGGAGATGAAGGTCCGCCGGCGCGCTGAGGGGCTGCTGCCGCCGCAGCAGGACCTCTTTTCGGGGGCGCCACCGCTGGAGGCGTTCAAGGCGCTGGTCAGCCTCTTCCTCAGCAGGGCGTTCGAGCAGTTCCAGAGCTCGGAGCCCCGCGAGGTGCTGTACAAGTTCTACGACGTGTCGCGCGCCCACTTCTACGGGCACGTGCAGAGGCGCCTCTGGGTGGAACTTCCACCTGAGGAGCGTCAGGGCGAGGGGGAGCCGCTCGTCGGGCTTCTCCTTCGCACGATGTACGGCACGATGGATGCGAGCCAGGTCTGGCAGGGAGACTACGTCGAGCTGCTGAAGTCCGTCGAGTTCCTGCAGGGGAAGTCGAGCCCCGCCATCCTGTGGCACCCTGGGCGTGACATCGCCCTCGAGGTGCATGGCGACGACTTCGGCGTACTGATGTACGCAGACGACGAGGCCTGGTTCGACGAGCTGCTGAAGAAGTACGACTACAAGGTCACGGGCCGCCTTTCCTCGACGGCCGAAGGGGTCCAGAGCACGGTCTACTTGAACCGCGTGCTCATCTGGGATCCCGCCGCAGGCGAAGCACGTATCGAGTCGGACGTCCGTCACGTCGACATGATCCTTCGAGACCTGCACCTGTGCGACGCCAAGCCGGTGCAGACGCCTGCGGTCAAGAAGAGCGTGACCGAGATGATCGAGGCCTCGCAGTCCCAGACGCTCGACGACGCACAGTCCAAGCTCTACCGCTCGCTGGTCATGCGCGCGAGCTACATCGGGCAGGACAGGCCGGACCTCAGCTACACAGCGTCTTCTCTGGCCAAGTCGATGAAGACGCCACGCGAGTCGGACATGATAGACTTGAAGCGCTTGGGCCGATATCTCAAGCAGGCCCGGGCCGGCTCGCTGGTGTTCAAGCTGCAAGAGTTCCCCACGCGCGTCGAGATCTTTGTAGACGCGGACTGGGCCGGCGAGGCGACTACCAGGAAGTCGCGCAGTGGCATGATGCTCATGCTCGGCTCCCATCTCGTGAAGCACGCTTCCACTCAGCAGACCACGGTCGCGCTGTCTTCAGGGGAGTCCGAGTATTACGCGATGCTGAAGGGTGCGAGCCACGCGCTGGGGCTGCAGTCGATGCTCTACGACTTCGGCGTGCGGCATCTGGAGAGGCCACTGCTACGCAGTGACAGCGTGGCGGCCGAAGGCATCGCCACGCGGCAAGGCCTTGGCGCGGTCCGTCATATAGACACGAGGTTCTTGTGGCTGCAGGACCAGGTCAAGGCAGGCAAAGTGGAGATCAAGCATGTGCCGGGCCTCTTGAACCCGGCCGACGCGTTCACCAAGGCGCTGGACCAGACACATCTGAGACGGCACTTCGAGGCTATGGGCTTTAAGGTGCGCGACGAGGGCAGCCGGCTCCATCGCACTCTCTAGGGTGTATGGCGCCGGGCCGATGCACGAGTTTACTTTCCTTTTCCACGGACCTAGAGGTCCCGCACTGAAGCGGGAGGTGCGGACGACATGTATCGAGAGTGGTCGGCCGTGCACGGGCCTAGCGGGCGAGAGGTCTGCAGGCATGCGCGCGGCCTTGGCGCGCTGCACACGGCGCACGTGGCGCCGCAGGAGTGGGGCTTGGGCCCGCTGTCCGCTGCGTCCGAGAGGGGGTGTTTCCCTTCACATGCACAATCAGTGGTATCTGTTCTTATCGATATTGATCGACGTCCGCAGCTCATTTGTGTCAAAAGAGCGTTGCACTGTCTTGTCGATTTGCAAATCCATTCAGCGTTCGATCTGAAAGCCGATCAGAGGAGGATTAGGCGGATGAGAAAGAGGAATCGGAGGAGGGCGAACATATAACGGCCAGGGGCCTCTTGGATGCTTCTCGGAATCTCTTCAGATGTCTCTTGAGAATTTCTTGTAGGCCTGTTGGGGCGTCTTGGGGGCCTCTTGGCGGTCATGTGGGCCCCTTGAAGCGTCTTGGGTGCTTCGTGGGAGCCTCCTGGGGCCTCTTGGGAGTGGGGATACTCTTGGTGGCATGTTGGGGGCCCCTGGGGGGTCTCTTGGGGCATCCTGGGCGCCTTTTGGGGCAATCTTGGGGCACTCTTGGGGGCCATCGTGGGGCCACCTTGGAGTTCGATCAAAGAAGGGGGGGTCACTTCCAGAGGATTTCGATCAAGTTCGCTCCCCCCCCTAGGAGGCAAACACAAGATCAAAACCTGTTGTAAATCATTGATGTCGGCTTTCCCGCCTAGGCCATCTTGGACGCTCAAACCCCCCGCCGCCCCCCCCCTTCCAGGTCCAGGGGGAGGGGGTACGGGGAGGGGTCAAGACGCCCTCCCCGCCCGCAATCCGTCTCGCTCACTCCCACCCGCCCTCCCAACATACGGAGCACCCGAGCCTGGCCCGAGCCGCAGCATATGCAGCAGTCGTCTGTGGATGGGCAGCTACTGGGGGCCAATCCGCCGCCGCCGCCGCCTCCGCCGCCGCCGCCGCCGCCCGCCGCCGCCGCCCGCGCCGCGCCGCCGCCGCCGCCGCGCTGTCCGCTGCTGCCGCCGACACCGCCGCCCGCCGTCGCCGCCGCCGCCGCCGCTGCCAAATCGCCGCCGCCGCAGCCGCTACCGCCGCAGTCGCTGCCGCCACCGCTGCCGCCCCGCCGCCACCGCCGCCGCCGCCGCCGCCGCCCCAGCCCCCGCCGCCGCCCCCGCCGCCGCCACCGCCGCAGCCGCCGCAGCCGCCGCCGCCGCTGTCCCCGCCGCAGCCGCCGCCGCCGCCAAGCGTACTCTGTATTGTTTTTGACAGGGATGGTGGGGGAAGGCCGCATCGGGTTCGCTGCGCATGTTCGGAATTTGGAGACAGAGTGTGTTTTGCTGTTTTTTATAAGGGATGGTGGGGGGAGGCCCGCATTGACCTGGGTTGGCTCCCAGTCGCCTGGGGGAGGGGGGTGTATATTAATAGGCAAAAGTGATACATCCCTCCCAGGTGGGTTGGAAGAGGACATTCCTACACCACTCCTGCCCTAAAGGGCTGGTGGGATTGTAGTGAGGTTCGATTTGCATTCCGATTGCAGGTGCTTTTTCATGCCGGATGTTCCCCCCACTGGACAACCGCGAAACATCCCGCGGGACAACCCGCGCAACAACTACGGGACAACCCATGGGCCAACCTGGGAAAAGACCCATGCGACAACCCGCGGGACAACAATCCACAGAACACCCCACGGAACAACAACCAGACAACCCACTCGACAACCACGGGACAACCACGGGTTAATCCGCGCGTTGTCCGCGGGACAATCGCAGGACAATCTAAGGACAAGCACGGCGGGTCTCCGCGCAATTGGGGCAGATTTGAGATCGCCGATCTGGTCTTAGCTACGCTTAGACATCGTCACCCTTGCGCACCTTCGCGTGGCTCGCACGCGCGGCACGAACGGAAACCAGAGCCGATTTCCCTGCTGGGGCCACTTAGTTCTCGTCCCCCAGACTCCGACTCTTCCAAAGCGGCTCCGGAACCGAAGACGTATTTTTACGATAGAGCGTAGGGTTTTGGCTCCGCCTCTCATGTGGCACGCAGCTGCATACTTATTGTGCATGCTTTGTTTTTCTTAGCCGACGGTTTGTTCGGTTTTTTGTCGCCCTCCCTGGCCTTAGGTCGGGCATGTCCCCCTACAGGCGGATTTTTGACGAAACATAAACAAGGCTCAGAAAATACCCAACACATGCTCAAAAATAGTCAAGAAATTGTCCCCTGATTATTTGTTTGCCTATTCTTCAATATTCCTCCTGTAGAGGGACAGGCCCGACTTAACCCTGGCCCTGAGGGTGGGCAACCGGCCACGGTGAGAGGATCCTCGTGCAGCTCTGCCTGGCCCTGAAGTACCTGCACGTGGAGAAGGACATCGCCCACCGGGACCTCACGCCCAACAACGTGCTCGTCAACTCGCACACGCTGGCGGTCAAGATCGTGGACTTCGGATGGGCCTGCTTTCCACCACCACCACCATAAGTTGGAGGGGCAGGGGGTCCTCCTCCTCGTCCTCGTCCTCCTCCACCACCTCCATCTCCTCCTCTCCGTCCTCCTCCTCCTCCTCCTCCTCCTCCTCCCACTCCAGCTTATGGTGGTTGTGTAGGAAGACAGGCCCATCAACTTCGGCCTTGCGCGGCAGAAGAGGAGTGCCGCGGCCGTGTCCATGATGAAGACAATGGTGGGGACGATCTTGTACAACTCCCCGGAGATTGTGCAGTCCCAGCCGTACTCCAACAAGACCGACGTGTGGGCGATTGGTTGCCTCCTGTACAAGATGGCCACGCTCAGCGACCCGTTCCAGGGCACCAATCCGCTGGCCGTCGCGCGAAAGATCGTGGAGTGCGAGTACGACAGGCTCGACCCCTCGATACACTCCGCGATGCTCGTCACGGCCTGCGAGCGCTGCCTCACGGTGTGCCCCAAGACGCGCCCCGACACCCAGGACAAAGGGGAGGGAAGTCATCCACCACCGCGAGGCCTCCACGTGCTACCGGATCTCTGCGGATGTCTGCACCGCGACCTGGGAGATGTGTGTATATGTATATATATATATATATATATATGTATATATAATATATGTATATATGTATATATATATATATATATATATATATATACACAGGTGTGCATATGTATACATACGCTCATGTATACAAACAGATCTAATGGCATTCGGCCCACCCGCCACCGTGCCTGGGTTGTGGGTCACAGGCCTCTTGGCTCTTCCATGAGATGTCGTGGGAGGCCTTTTCGTGGGCCTCTTGGAGGCAGTTTTGAGTGGGGCCTCATGGGGGTATCTTTTGGCAGACGGCTCGAATTGCCTGTTCGGGCTCCCCCTCTTGGGCCCCACTTGTGGCCGTATTGGGTCTCGCCTTTGGGCCGTTTGAGGCGCCTGTTGGGTTGCCGGGGGGCTCTCTTGGGCCCTCTTGGGGCCTTCTAAGGGGCCTGTCGGGCCGGCTTGGGGCGATCCTTTTTGGGTCGTCTTGAGCGCCGTTAGGCCGAAACGTCGTATATGCTGAACTGTGAGTTTCCCCATTGGTCTTGAACAACTTTTGCCTCGTGGTGGCCCTCTTGTGAGGCCTCTTGGTCCTCTCTTGGGGCGGCTTGGGCGCTTCTTCAGCCGTGTGCAGGCCATTCTGGGCAGGCTGGACCGATCGTCCAGCGATTCGGGGCCCTCTTAGACCTTAAGGGGGCCTCTTTGGAACCTCCTTTGTTCCCCCTGGTATATTTTTAGATAAATATAGGTTACAATGTCTACACATACGACCATCTTGAACTGCATGTTAGTCAGCGTAGATCCTAACAGTGAGTTAGTGCGTTGGGTTTGCGGTGCAAGCTAGGTGGTGCAAGCTGTGGGGTGTACGCTAAAAAACGTTGTTAGGGGGTAGTCCCCGATATGTTGACTTAGCCGGTTGTGTAGATCCACAGGGGGTACGCAGTATTGGTGCGCGCGGGCAGTCGTTGGGTTGCCCAAGGCAAACAGGTGTGGTTATCGGCCAGCACCTCCTCCACTCCGACAGGATAACCTGGCTTATCGCATAAAAATAAACTGATCTACTATGTGGTGGAATATATCGAAGACGCCTACGGCGATTCACCGCCGCCCCCTGCCCCTTTGGAAGCGCTTCTGTGGCTATGTTGTGAGAGCTAGGTGTTGTACTCTCTATTGTGTAGGCTGGGTGCTGTGATCTACATGGTCCGAGCTTTAGCGTGCAGTGCACGTGGCGTGAGCCATAGTGAGCTAAATCTCGAGCTGTGTGATGCAAACTGTGTGGTGAGCTATGATCGGGGGTGGACAGAACCCCCAACAGTGACACGTCGATCAGTGAATTGTCCGGTTTCGGTTCTCGAGAGGGCGCCGTGGCCGTTATTATCCAGGCTTGCGCCCGCCAGGTTTCGGCCTCAGGTCATTTTTACCAAACCACGTTTTATCAGAGCCCCGAATCATCAGGGGTAACTCGGGTCAGGGATAACTCGGGTTCGTTTCTCGGGAATCCAAACCCGAGTTACCCCGGACCCGAGTTACCCCGGATAACTCGGGCGTCCCGAGCCCCGAATCATCAGGGATAACTCGGGTCAGGGCTAACTCGGGTTCCCTTTCCGGGAGTCCAAACCCGAGTTACCCCGGACCCGAGTTACCCCGGATAATTCGGGCGCCCAATTTTACTAAAGGGGGGTCTGTCCACCCCCGATATGTGGCGTGAGCGCACGGGTCTGCCCACGGGGCGCCCACGAGCGGGCGCAGCCACCAGCGAGGCGAGCCCTCGGAAAGGCGGCCCCGCGCACGGGGCGCCCCCGAGCGGGCACGGGCCGCCCCGGGGCGCCCGCGGGGCGCCCACGAGCGGAGCGCCGACGGGCGCCAGCGCGGCGAATCTCAGCCACGCGCAGAGGGGGGTAGGAGGGGGAGGAGGGGGAGGGGGAGGGGGAGGGGGACCAGCTAGGTGCGCTCGCGTCATATCTGACACCCTACCCCTCACTCCCATCGCTTACCGTGGCGCAGATTCCCTCTCTACTCGCTCAGTCGGATGTCGAGCAGGGCAATGATCCCGAAAGAGTACGCGATGCATTGTATAGCACGGCATGGCATGGCGTAGAAGAGCACCGCAAAGCGTAGTATCAACCTAGCATTGCATTGCATGCCGTGGCATGGCACGGGAAATGACGCCAGCGCTGCAGCGGGAGCACGAGTCAAACGAGCGGAAGCGCGGAAATGAGGCCAGCGCTGCAGCGGGAGCACGCTTCGGAAAGAGCGGAAGCACGAAAATGAGGCCAGCGCTGCAGCGGGAGCACGATTCGGAACGAGCGGGGCCCGAAAATGAGGCCGGCGCCTCAGCGAGAGCAGCATTTTGGAACAAGTGCAGGCGAAAACCCAACTCTGGGGAAACCTGTGTGTGGAAAAAACAGTGCGCGGGGGGGGGTCGGACATTCCCAGGCCGTCATCAGGGGAAGAGGGAGAGTAGTATTCATATTGAGTAACTGTGGAGGAGGAGGCGGAGGAGGAGGAGGAGGAGGCTGAGGAGGAGGAGGAGGAGGAGGAGGGTGGAGGAGGGCGGAGGGCTTCCTAGAATTATATGGGGCGGGGTCGCTACACCCTGCAAATCATAAAACCCCTTAAACTACTCCAAACATACTCTGGGCCTCGATTACATACGCGCGCCTGCGAATATTCAAAAACACACACCACAGAAAAGAAAAGGTTGACGAATATCGCGCGTTGTTCGCGCGTGACCCCACCTCCATGAGGTACAATGTTGTTGATGATTACGAACGTGAGCAGGACGAGAAAGGCTCAGCGCCAATTTCAACCCTTCGCCTCCTTACCCATCTCGCCCTTTATCGTCCTTTGCGCCCTTGTCGTTTTCATCGCCCTCTCGCTTCATCAGCTTCAGAACTAATGGGCTTCTAGACGGACACTCCAGGAGCCTCCGCGTATTGATTTTTCACACATGGGATTTGAGAAGTTGGTCTTTCCAATGAGTTTATCTCGCTCCAACGCGTTTTCGGCCGTTCCTTCAGGGTGCACCTCTACTAATGCACTTGTTAGGCGCCCCCTACAATCCGTCCATTGCGCCTCCTTGTGATGCATCGATGCAAGAGGGAAACGGAACCAGGAACGTTCGGCATCGATGGTGCGCGCAGCTGCGCAGCGCGCCCCCGCTTTTTTGCAGGGGCGCGCCTGGGCGGATTTTAGTTCCCCTCGGGACCCCCATGTGCCGCCCACACAAGGGGGTGTCTTCCCGAGGGGCACCCGATTTTCCCATCAACTTCGGCGTGAAGGGAGGGACGTATTCATATTGAGTATTACATTGCGTTGTGTTACATTGCTTTGCGTTGCGTTACTTTGCATTAGAGTACATTGCGTTGCATCTAGCTAGCACATTGTATTGCGTGCTGCGTAAACTTCCACAAACGACACGCCGCCATCCCAATCCAAGAACGTCATTACCATTGCCACATGTCTTAAACGACATTGCTGTCGCGGGCATTCGCTTTCGAGCGCTCCGCGCCAAGCGCGCGTCCCAAAATCCTTGACGCTTCGCGTGCCCCCGCCAGCCCATCCAGAAACAGTTTGCCATGCGAGTCGTGGTGCTGTCGTGGGGGTTCTCGGATGTCGCTTGGAACCATCTTGGATTGGGGCGGCGCGCGCAGTGGAACGCACTGTGGTTGGGTAGTCGTGATTTCTGGGGAGACGTGCGGGATGCAGGAGGAGCTGGAGAAGGGGGTACGGAGGACGGAAGAGGAATAGGAGTGAGGAAGGAGAAGGCGTATGAGGAAGAGGACGGCGATGATGCAATGAAAAGAGGGAATGAGGAAACAAATGGAGGAGGAACAGCGATACGATGACGACCACGAGAGTCAACCACAAACGCCTGCTGAGGCTTTCTCGCAATGTGTGCCCCTTCGGGGCCATTCAGCGCCATCCCGGGGCCCTCATGGGACCACTGTGGTAATTTTGAAGGCACCCATACGGCAACGTTGGATGTCGTATATGTGTTTCTCTGTGTTTCTGAGCGTCCTTCTTTTTTGTTCAGAATGAGCTACAACGAAGCTTTTTGCATTCGTTGTAGGGTGGGGGGTAGTCCTTGAGATGTTGGGGGGTGGGAAGCCGCCACGAAAGGAATCCCTTTTGTATTGCGAAAGCCTTACGGCCGGTGCCGCCGACCCTGAATGGCGACGACGACGACGACGACGACGACGAGCGCTCTTGGGGGCCTCTTGGGGGTAGTTTGTGGGCCTCTTGGGAAGGTCTTAGGGGTCGCTTGGAAGCCTCGTGGGGGCCTCTTGGGGCTTCCTGGGGGTCTTTTGGAGGGGGCCTGGGACGTCTTGGAGGCTTCTTGGACGGTCTTGGGGCTGTCTTGGGCGTTTGCGGCAGATCTTTGGGCGACTCGGGGCCCTCTTGGGCCGTCTCGGGGGCCATCTTGGGCATTCGGACCTCATTTGGAGTGTTTTCGAGGTTTCTAGGCCGCCCGAGGGAAAACGAATCTGCCCCCGGCCCGGGACCCCCCCCGGGACCCCCCCCCCCCCCCCCTGGGGAAGGGATCAAAGGGAAGGGGCTTCCCTTCGACTCGATTACGACACTGCTAGATTTTTCTCTCGCTCACGAGCTTGAGAAGGAAGCTGCAGGGAAAGGGGACGACGGAGGCGACGACCGACGGAGACGACGACTCGAACAGCCAAGCCCCTCGCACACGCCGACAGGGTCGGCGGATTCCTCAACAAAAAGAAATTATTTTGTTTTTCTCCACGCCAGGAATCTATTTGTATTCCACAACAAAATAAATCCTTTTGTATTTTGCTACAAGAGGAATTCTTTTGTATTCCGACTATAAAAGGAAATCCTGTTGTATTCCGCCACAAAGGATTTTTTTTTGCATTCTGCTACAAAAAGAATTCTTTTGTATTCCGCCAGAAAGGAAATCCTTTTGTATTCTGCTACAACAGGAATTCTTTTGTATTCCGCCACAAAGGAAATCCTTTTGTATTCTGCTAGAAAAGGAATTCGTTTTATATTCCGCCATAAAGGAAATCCTTGTGTATTCCGCTACAAAAAGAATTCCTTTGTATTCGGCCACAAAGGGAATCTATTTGTATTCCATCACAAAAGGGAATCCTTTTGAACTCCTTCATAAAGGGGACCCTATTGTAATTCATATGGATACTGGAAACATTGTGTTTTCACAGAGATTCAAAGAAATTCAACTAAAACAGTGAAAACAACAATTGGTTTCATCTGTGTTTTCACAGAGATTCAGCGTTTTTTTTATTATTGTTGTTTTCTTCTTCGTTTGTTCGTTGCCAGGCTCAGAGATCTCAGAGATTTGAATAGTTTTCCTACTATGGGTATTTATGTTTTATGAAAGCGCTGTGAAAACAAATGTTTTCTTTGTTTCTTCATTGGAAAATCATTGAACACGTTATGTTTTCACAGAGATTGTCAACATTTTCTCATACATTTAATCTCTGTGGAAACACAAGGTTTTCTATTTTCTTATATTCTTAACAAAAAGCATCCTGTGTTTTCACAGCGTTTTCACCATTTAAATCTCTGAGATCTCTGAGCCTGGTATTGAACAAAAGCAATATTTTTAGTTAATGTTTTTGAACCTCTGTGAAAACACAAATGAAGCCAATTGTTTTTCATTGTTTTAGTTGGAATTCTCTGAATATCTGTGAACACACAATGTTTCCAGTATCCATATGAATTACAATAGGGTTCTCTTTGTGAAGGAATTCAAATGTATTCCCTTTGTGGTGGAATACTAATGGACCCCTTTGTGGCCGAATAGAAAGGAATTCCTTTTGTAGCGGAATACAAAGGATTCCCTATTATGATGGATTACAAAAGGGTTTTTCTTTTGTGGCGGAATACAAAAAGGATTTTCTTTGTGCCGAATTCAAAGGGATTCTTTTTGTAGCGGTATACAAAAGGATTCCCTTTAGTGGCGGAGTACAAAAGGACTTCCTCTGTGGTGGAATACCAAAGGATTCCCTTTGAGGCGGAATATGACATAATTTCATGCGTGACAGAATGCGACCATATTTCTTATGTGGCGGAATACATGGATTTCCTTTGCCTCCCGCCGCGTTTCTCTCTTCTCTCTCTCTCTCTCTCTTCTCTCTCTCTCTCTCAATCGCTCTCTTTCTCGCTCTGTCTACCTCTCCTGGTTCTCTTTCTCTTACTACTGTTACTATTACTACTTCTACCACCACCACCACCACTACTACTACTACTACTACTACTACTACTACTACTACTACTACTACTACTACTACTACTACTACTATTACTACTACTACTACTACTACTACTACTACTACGACTACGACTACTACTACTACTACTTACTACTACTACTACTACTACTACTACTATACTACTACTACTACTACTACTACTACTACTACTACTACTACTACTACTACTACTACTACTACTACTACTACTACTACTACTACTACTACTACTACTACTACTACTACTACTACTACTACTACTACTACTACTACTACTACTACTACTACTACTACTACTACTACTACTACTACTACTACTACTGCTACTACTACTACTACTGCTGCTGCTGCTGCTGCTGCTGCTACTACTACTACTACTACTGCTACTACCAAGAGCACCACCAGATCCTATGAGCACCACGGAGACGGCGGAATGGAGCGCGAAGCGCAGGTGTGTATTTTTCCTCGCGTTGCCTTTCTGCAGGACATCCAAGCGCGCGGTAGCTAGCAACTACATTGGGAATGCTAGCGAGCAGCCAGCTTAGGGCGAGAACGAGAGAAGGTGATGGCAGCAATTCAATATCTAACAAACACTTCTGCCAGGAAATCATAGCGGCTCACCAGGCGGAGTTAATCGAACTACAAGGTTTAACGGTGTTCAGCTCTACTCCGTTCGGTGCTATATATAGGAATGTTCGATCCGTTTGAAGTACCCATATGATATGAGATGCGCTGCTGGCCTTTCGTAGAGCTGCTCGCGGCAGCGCCGCTATCGGCTGATATTGTCAAGCTCTGCCTCTTTCATTGCCCCGTAAATTTCGTATGACAGCGTACTTGTGCATGTCCAGCGTCGAGCTTGTGCCCCTGGAGCGACAAACCCTCTGAAATCTCACCAGCGCAAGGCATGCAACCATTGCGTCATCTGGGCCAGACATCTCTTGGAATGTGGTTCCGCTAGCAAGAGGGCGATATTCCTTGAAGTGCGCTGGCAGGCAAATCAGCATCCTGGGGTCCCTCGTGTCTGGCCTTCCCATACGATCCGGATAGCATGGGTTCCAAAAATCGATTCTGTAGAACTTTGGGAAGGTGAGCATGGTGAGCGCGCTTCCTGATTGCCAACTCATTGATTCGAATGCATTCGTCTTGGAAACGGAGCTCGATTTGAACGTCGCCGTCTCCGCGTGGTTTGCCGCAGTCCCCCAGTGCGGGGACCCCCAGAATACTACGCCATACTTCTCGTTGTCTCGTAGCAAAGAAGGGTACTGCTTGAGCGCGGGATTTCAGTGACCTCAAAAATTTGCCCTTTCGCGCCCATGTCGGTCAGCCTATTAACATGTTTCTTCGTCTTCGCGTAGAGCTGGTGCTCCTCCGCCGCGGTGTCATCTCCTGGCAGCGGTTGCGCTTCAGATCTGTGAGAAGCAATCTTTCGAACGCAGCCTTGCTCGACGTTGCGCCGGTGCTAAAATGGACATTGCTGCCGCTTGGCGCGGACGTGATCGCTGGCAAAGGGCAAGCCGCGACCAGCCAGCAAAACTCTTGCAGTCAAGCCGCACTGGCTACGGATAGAGAGAGGGGGGAGAGGGTAGCGCTCGAGCGATTTCCCCTTCATTTTGAGCTCGCCCCCCGCCCGCGCTGACTTGCAAATCCCCCTGCCCGCTGGCTTGCAACTCCCCCTCTTCGTTGCAGCAGCTGGACTGAGCTCGAGATGTAATCCCGCCAGCCCTTTAGAGGGCGCAGGTGGTTTAGGGCGTTTCCTCTTACACCCCCTCTCCCCCCTCCGGGGAGGGGCGCGCCCCTCCCGCCCAGCCCCCCGCCCCCCCCTGGACCTGGAGGGGGAGTTCCGCGGGTCGCCCGAGCGCCCAAAACGGCATCGGCGAGGAAACCAAAATCATTGGTTCCACTAAGGTCATGGCTCAATTTTGGCATTTGGGGGGCGGCCTTCATTTCAGACCCCGCCTTCTGTGATCGATCTCCTCCGAGATGGCCCCGAGAGCGCCCCCGAGGCTCCCCGGGGCGCCCGAATGCGGCGTCAAGAGGTGGCCAGGGGGCCCCAGGAGGCCGCCAAGAGGCCCCCAGGACACGCCTTCAAAAAGGCCCCCACTAGACTCCCAAGCGGCCCCAAGAGGCCCCCCAGAGGCGCCCAAGACGCTCCGAGAGGCCTCGGCGAGAATGCCAAAATCATTGATTGTACTGCGGTTGTGGCCACGCGTTGGCCTCCGGGGGGGGGGGGGGGGGGGGGGGCGCTGCTTAAGATGACTCCGAGGGCGCCTGGGAGAGCCCAAGATGACCTCCAAGATGGCTCGAGATATCCCAAGATGCCTCGAGATTGCTCCCGCGATGCTCCAAGAGGCCCCAAGACCGCTCTAGGACGACGGCCCCAAGTGGCCAAAGGGCTCCGTTGGCTCGTCTTCTCTACTTGTAGCTTTGAACCACTCATGGCAAGGCGAGGGGGGGAAAGAGGGGATCACCGAAAATGATAGACGGAGGAGGTGAGAGCAATGATAATGGTGAGACCAGAATTGAAGATTATGATAATGATACACATTATACAGGATGTATAACACGATTTGAAGCGCAGTTATCTTCAGCTCATGTCGCAGCGGCGGCTTCTCTCCCAGCGGTGGAAGATCCTGTCGCAGCAGCGGCATCTTTCCCAGCGGCGATCTCTCGCCCAGCGGCGGAAGCTAAACTGCGAGAGCGGATGATGCTTACCATGCGGTATGTACAATATTGAAGCGCAATTTTCGCCAGCTCCTGTCGCAGCGACGGCCTCTCCCCCAGCGGCGGAAGCTGCTGTTGCAGCAGCGGTCTCTATCCCGGCGGTGGTGTCTCTGCCAGCGGCGGTGTCTCTCCCAGCGGCGGTGTATCTCCCAGCGGCAGTGTCTCTCCCAGCGGCGGTGTCTCTCCCCGCGGCGGTTTCTCCCCCGGCCCCTGTCGCTTCGCCGCCGCCGTCGTCGTCTTCGCCGCCGGGGGAGGAGAGAGAGGTTCAGGGGGGGGATGAGGAGAGGAGGGCGCGCGGTTCTGCTCCAGGAGCGCTCCGAGCAGGTCTGCGCTCCGAGCGGCGCCGCAGCGGTCCGTCGAGGGGCGCCCGCGCGCAGAGCGGCTCCTACCCCCTACCTGAGGTTCTCTGGGGCTCCTGAGGTCCTTTCCCTTCCTCATATTTTTCCTTTCCGTTCCTTCTCCTTCTTCTCCTCTCCCTCTCCCCCCTCCCCCTCCGCCCATTTTCTGTCTCCCCCCTCCTTTCCCTCTCCCCCCCCCCCCCCCTTCCCTCCTCATCCTTCCTCCCCTCCCTTTCTTCTTTTTCGCCTCAAAGGGAGGGAAAGAGGCAATCGTATAATCGCAATATATTTCCAGAGACGAAAGAGGGTGGGCGACCCCCCACCCGACAACGAATCTTTTCAGATTCGTTGCCACTCGGCCTCTTTTTGTTTGGATGGGGTGCCGTCGAGGCCTTCTTGGGCCCATCTTGGAACCATCGGTCGAAGAGGGCGGTGTATTCCACGTTCCCCCGTCGGGGCCCACCAGATGTTGTTTTTGGGTCCGCTGTTGGTGTCCCGGGGTATTTTATCTATGGCGCGTCGCTTGTGGGGGAAGGGGGGGGGGGGGGGGGGGGGGGGGGGGGGGGGGGGGGGGGGGGCGTCTTAGGGTATAGGGCCCCTGTGTATATGTGGGGGGCGTTGTGGGCTGCCTTGAAAACATTTTGACGTTCTGGGTGATAGTCGGAAGACAGTGGGCGAGACGATCAGCTATTTTGACCCCCATTTGAATGTTTTGAATATGGTAACATGGAATATCTCTGACCGTTTGGGGTGACCCCGATGTCGCTTGGAGCCGAGCTCGGGCGGCGCGGGGGCCTCGTGGGGGAGGGGTGCGCGTCGGCTGCCGCATTGAGCCACTTTGGGCAATCTTGGCAACATTCGAGGCCATCGTTTGACATTTGTCTCTTGTTGGGGCCATATCGTGTTCTAAATGGGTCGCCGTCGCGTCGGGGACCCACTCCATGAAACCTCTGGGGGGGGTGCAAGCCTCTCCCCGAAGTGGAAGAAGGGGGTCGGAAGGGCGATCCCCCTTTTGCGCCCGAAGGAGTTGGTGAGATTAGGGGCCCCGCCCCCGCCCCGCGGGGACGCGCGCTCCGTCGCCATTTTGGCTCGCGTGATGTTCGGCCACCACCTTCTGGTGGCAGCGGGCCTCGCTCTCGCCAGCGGGCTCGCGTCCTGGGCCGCTGGCCCGCGCCCTCGCCCGCTGGCCCGCGCCCTCGGCAGTTGGCCCGCAGCGGCTGGCCAGGGGTGGCCAGCTGGCATGGCGGAGCAGGGCCGGCGCCGTCGCGGCGGCGACCTGGCCATCGACCGCGCTATCGCGGCGGAGACCAAACGGCGCCGCCGAGAGGACAGAGCTGATCATGATAGGTTTCTGTTGGAACCCAAGGTGGCTAAGCATGCGATGGCCGACGCGCTCGTCGATCGCCAGTTCCTCGCCCCACCGCCATTGATTGACAATTATGCAGTCGGTGCCCCTCGCTCGTGGACGCGGCGTTTTCGATGGTGTTGTGGGCGACGACGTTGCAAAGATATGCGATCTCTTGTTTTCAGCTCGAGGCGTCGACTTGGCGTTCGCAACTCAGAGAGCACAGTCGGCGTGGTCAGGAGTGCATCGCTGTCGGCGCCCGAGCGGCACATTGATCGCGGCCGGCGCCGCGTGCTGGCCAAGGCTGCGCACCAGGGTCGGCGCATCGAGAGGATGTTGCCCCTCGACGTTGCAGGCTACGACGAGACGCCGCTGAAGCTCAGAGGCGTTAGCGAGAGGACCAGGCGCGTCATCGACCCGAATTGCCCCTTGCCGGAGCTCGTCATGAAGCCGCCCCTCGAAATCGTTGCGCTTTGCCGACGAAGTTGTTCCGCGCCCAGCAGCAGTGCGCCATGCTCGCCAAGCTTACGCTGGAGAGCGGCCACAGAAAATACGTAGTTAGCACTGGGTCAAACATGTGCCACATCCAAGCTTTGGCGCGCAACACCCCTGGATATATTGTGCAGGCGCTGAAGGAGACGCCCCCAATATCGTTGCCAGAGGTTCGGTTTGATTCCTTCACGAGGATAGCGAGCGTGGACCGACATCCTTCGAACTTGGCGGTTGAGCGGCACATTGCGAGAAGGATGGCGAGACGGTTCGAAAGCTCCAGGTCAATCTTGTTCCCGCGCGACCAGCGCATTCTTCAGACGGTCAGGGTCCTTGCGACGTGGAGGCTGGCACCGTGCATGACAGGCATGATCAACCTTAGGCTCTCCTTGAACTTCCAGGGCCACCTGGAGGTGGTCAGAGATGCGCTTAGAGACGTACTTCGGGAGCGTTGCGAGGTCATAGCATCGCCGCCGTCGGCCGCAGGTTTGTCCAGGAAGGCCTTAATTCTGAAGTGGTTCATCTCTGCAAAGAGCGAGAATCTCATTATCGCGCGAGCTCTTTCAGATATGTTGGCGACTGGCGACTGGGGTAGCAAGAGGCTTCCGATATACGTGCCTCCTTGCCAAACCTGCGTTGAGGATGAGTTGTTCAGTGTTGTGTCAGAGGGCGTTGCGCAGGCAGTCGGTTTCCCAAAACTCCACCGTCTACCAGCGGCAGAAATAGATGGGTGCGGACGAGGCGCGCTGCGAGTTCGCGATCCCGCTGCTCCTCGGGAATGTCCTCGTCGACGCGCATGAGTTGTTGCGCCGCCGAGTTCGAAGCGGGATGGGGGGATGGCGATGCGCAACAGTTCCACGCCGATGTCGCTGGCCACGGCGGCGCCGGGCCCTTGCCAGCTCTCGGCGACGCGTCCGATGACGAGGCTCGCGTGGAACGGGAAGCCGACCAGCGGCAAGATCCACGAGGCATGGCTCCCATCGTTACTTGGGCGTGGGAGGTGGCGCGGAAACGGGCGACTGCACTGGACTGGTTGCGCGGCGACTCGGGGGCGCAGCTTTGCGCGCAGGTGGTAGTGTTGAAGATGATTGTCTCTGCCATCCAGAACGCGCAGTCCGAAGAGCTGTGGATCGGGCCCAAGAGATGGGAGCGCAAGCAGAACGCTACTGCTGCGCGGCGCTTCGCGCCGGGCGACGACGGCTCCCTGCTCAGGGATAATGGCGTTTTGATCCACGCTCGGGGCCAGATCGAGCACAAGGCTTGCGTGCGCATGCACGCGCTTTTCTACGGCAGCAGGTTGTGGCGTTTGCTGCGCGAGCCAGAGGTGAACAACCAGTTGAAGGCCGACGTGTTCACAGGCGTGTCGGCAGCGGGTGCATTTGCGCAGAAGCTCATTGCATCGCCGCACGGCAAGGCGCCCTTCAGGCTGTTCCTCGTTTTAGTCCAGCCCGAGCTTGCGGCGGATATTCAAGCCACCCCTGGATGCATGCTTCATTCGTGGTCTGCCAAGTTCCTGCAGAATTATGATCTCACCACCGAGGATGCGAGGATGAAGCTGTTGGTTCATGCCATGATGATCTACGCGAATACGGACCGCTTGGGAGTGTCGAACAGTCACATACGGCGCATGGTATCACAACAAGTGCAGTGCCCACAGCCCGACGCCGCGGACATCAGCACCCGACGGGTTGCGTCGACAGTTCGAGCTCATAGCTTTGACGCTTCTCCAGCTCCTGGAGCACGCGGGCGCGTGGACGGCGGCGATGGCGACGATGCGCACCAGGGTCCATTGCGAGGTGGCGGCGGAGGAGCGTGGAGGGCGTTTGTTCGACATCGGGGCTCCCGAGACTTGGCGGGGACTGGCAGGCTGTGCAGGGCGCTCAAGGACACCGTGGGATCGGAGCTGTTGCAGGAGTGCGTGCGCCTCGGCCAGTTGGCGACGCAGGCCAGTAGAGAGGGTCGCCATGGGAACTCGTTCGGGCCATCTCGCAAGGACGTGGAGCGGGCAACGTCCAAGCTTAGTTTGCAGCAGAGGATGTCGGCCAACCCCGACGCTGGCGTCAATCAAGCCGTGGACAAGCTACTATCTGACGCTCATCTGCATTACTCTTCGACCGAGGAGACGCTCGCCACGGCCAAGAAGATTAGGCAGACCGCGAACTCCGCGAGGCGCGACGCCGAGAGGAAAGACGAGGAGGCGGTCGCCAACTTCGGACGCGCGCACACCGACGGCTGGGCGCAGGACCTCTCAGCAGGCAGTGACGGCTTTCGGCGGGCGCTTGGCGTCCAAGCGGTCCCTGGTCCTGCTGGCGGTGTCCGTGTTCTTGAGTGCGACAGTGCAGCGTCGTCTGGCGACGCCACCAGCAAGGTTGGGTATTCGAGGAGTACCGGTGGCAAGCAGGCGAACCTGATGAAGGGCATCTCTGGCCACTGGGACTACTTGCACAGGGGCATGGCCGACGAGAAAGAAGATGAGCACGAGTCGTCGGACGAGGATCCAGAGAGTAAGCATGGCAAGTGCTGGGCAATCGGAAACGTGTATGTGTGGAGCACGCGGCCTTGAAGTTACTCGCATGAAGAACTCGCTGCTGCTGGCAATGAAGAACGCGTGCCCGCTGCGCCCCGCCCCCCGTAGACGCAGGCAGCTGAAAGACGGCGAGGTGTTCGTGCGACTCGAATGCGCGCCCTTGCAAGATGATGGCGACGGGGCACTGGCAGGGTTTTCGGGCTACGACGATGACATCCGCTGGTGGCGCATGTCGCATATGAACTTGACCCCCTTCTCACCGATGGCGCAGCAGATGTTCATAGCCGAGGGCGACGAGGCCATGACGGCCAACCCGCAGGGGAATGATATTGCGTTGAAGGCGTCGGCGGCATGCCGCGTTTGCAGTCCAAACTGGCCAGTGCCACCCCCCTCGCAGCCCCCGCCCCTCCACTGCGCCCCCCCCCCCCCCCCCCCCCCATCGGCGCAATCTGTCCCCGTGGGGCGGGGGCGAGCAAGAGCGATGGGCGCGTAGGGGGGGGGGGGGGGGGGGGGCGGGCATTGCTGGGGTTGGTCAGCTCGGGGGGCAACTTGGGGAATGAGGGGGTGATGGTGCTGGTCAGTTTCGGGCGCAAGCGCGTCTTGGTCGCTCCAGGCGTCGAGCGGGTGGCTGTCCTTAGAGAAGTGGGCTTCGACATTTGATCCCGGGCGGAAGTGGAGTGCGAGTTTCTACCTGTTGCGCAGGCGCAAGCGGCCCCTCTCGATCTTTGTGCCTGGCGCTGTGCTCGTGGAGGAGGCCTTCGCCGATGTGAACACGTTCGATGCGTGGCCGCCCAAACCCCGCAGGCCTGGTGGAATGGGCCGCGGCGGGGCCGAGGCCGCGGCGATGGTGGAGCCGCGGGCGACAGAGGACGGACAGCTGGGCGACGCCGACGGCGTGGGCGCGGCGACGACGACGGCGGCGCTGCTGGCGGCAGAGGACGGGCAGCTGGACGAGGCCGAGGGCGAGGCCGCCATCTGCCGCTCGACGGCGGCGGCGTCGTGGTCATGGGCGGCGCCGTCGTGGACATGGGCGGCGAGGTCGTGGACGTGGGCGGCGAGATCGTGGGCGTGGGCGGCGACGACGTGGACACGGGCGGCGAGGTCGTGGACCTGGGCGGCGAGGTCGTGGGCGTGGGCGGCGACGGCGTGGACATGAGCGGCGGGGTCGTGGATCCTGAGCGCGACGAGGCTGAAGACCTGAGCGACGAGAGTAGCTCTTCCGACCGCGCTGGCGGCTTGGCTGGCCCTGAGGAGGACACCTCCACGGAGGACAAGGAGGCATTGGCATTGCCAACAATGCCCCCTGCCCCCCCCCCGACCCCCCCCCCACCCCCCGACGGTGATTGACGAGCGCGAGCGACGACGAATATGGACGACATGCGGCTTGCGACGAAGACGGACGACGACGACGGCGATCGACGACAGCGATCGACGAAACGATCGACGACGACGGGAAGGGAAGAGGGGAGGAGTGATAACAAGGATGAGGAGGCACGCGGGCCGATGCAACATAGTACCGCCTGCTCAATAGCATGGCCAATCGCCGCCAATCGGTAAACATCGCCCCTCGGACATGACACGGCTCGCGCGAGACTCCCGCCCCCGAACATTTGGGTTTGTGTCGATTCGTTGCCCGACGTCGTTTCAACATGTGCGGTTTTCGTTGAAGATGCGTGCGCAAAGTGGGCGGATCGGACGGGGCTAGCGGGTTCTGGGCCGTTGTGGAATTGAGGCTCTCGCTCCAGACATCGTCACAACTGCGGCTCCGAGACTTGACCTAAAGCCGGGTCGGCGCCGAGTGTCTCCGTGCAAACGCGGGCTGGGCATGTGCTTTCGGGGGCCGCCTTAGGCCCCCCTCTCCACAACGCCCCCCCTCCTCCCCCTCCTCCCACTCCCGAGGAGACCGCCTCCCACGACGACAGCTGGCTCGGCTCCCAGCGTTCCGACGACGGCGTCGACCCAGGCTTTGGTGGCCATTCCCGCCCGCTTCGCCCCCGCCGGCAGACGAATGGGAGAGGAAGAGGGATGGTGCGAGGAGAGGGGGGGCGCGCAGGAGGAGGACGGGGAGGAGGGGCAATGCGAAGGACGAGGAGGACGATGATGAGAGGAAGGAGGGCAGGCGGACGAGGGCAAGGATGACGAGGAGAGGAAAGGAGGAAGACAGTGGGGCTGAGGAGGAAGGATGTGGGGGGAGGGTGGGGATGACGTGGTTTTTGTTTCCCTGATCGTGCTTGCGATCACACATGCACGTCCGCCCGCGCCCTATGCCTGCTCCGAGGCCCGCTCTGTCGGTCAATCGCGTTGGCTAGGGCCTAGGGCTCGCGCCTTCTGTGTTGCCATGGCCCCATGGGCCCTGAGCGCGCACTTGCAGCTACGCTTGCGCCCGCGCCTTTGCGCGAACCTACGCCTATGCCTGCGCTTAGAGCTTAGGGCCTTGGCTGGCGCCACGGGTTGCTCTTATGCTTTTGCATGGGCCAATGCCTAAGCTTATGTTCATGCGCGCGGCTTCTGTCTTAGACGCGTACCTTGCACTTGCGTTTTTGCCAGAGCCTGTGCCGATGCCCGATGCCTCTGCCCATGCCGATGCCGATGTCCAGGTCTTGCGCGCGGGGCCTTGCGTGCGCGGGCCCCCCCGCGCATTTTCCCCGGCGCGCGCATGCGCGGAAGCGCGGCGTCCAGCGAAATCGGGGTTGTCGCGCGGGAGAGGGGCGCGGGGGCGGGTGGGGGGGTGGTTGGGCGTCGTGCCCTCGAGTTTCGCCCGAGGGGTGGGGCTTCGAAGTAGTGGCGGCGCGCGCGCGTGTGTGTGCGCGGGGCAGGGCGGGGTGGTGGCGTGGAGCGCGGGTGGGTGGGTGGGTGGGCGGGGGGTGCAAACCGCTGGCTCAAGGCATTGCTGTTCAGGGCACCCGTGCCACGCGCGCCCCTCGCGCGCCCCCTGGGGGGCGCTTGCGCAGGCTTCCGTTGCTGCCCTCTTTGGTTGTCATGGGTCGTGGTTGCAACAACAGACAACAAGGGTAACAGCGCAAATGCCAGTATGATACACGCTCGCAGCGGCAATGGCGGCAGTTCGCGACCTGGGGCGGCGGCAGGCAGGGCGGTGATCAATGTGGACTTAGCTTCGAGCGGTCCACTCCCCCCCCCCCCATTGCCAGCGGCGCCAGCGAACGCGCGAGGTCTCGCATGTCTGTTCTTGGCGTTTCGGGCGCTGCGCGGGCAGCCGGTCGCAGTGATGAGCGGGCGTCGCAACAGCTGCGCGTCTTCCGAGCATCTGCCGCGGCCGCCCCAAGCCAAGTATAGGAATATCGGCCACGCGTTGTTCGCTTGCCAGGGCGGTTCGAAGCCGCGCGCGCTCGTGCCAGTCAGCCACCCATCGCCTTTCAGCCAGCCAATGCGGCCATCGCGGCCAGGACTTCCAAGGATGGGTCTGCTCGACACACGGGAAGTCTGATTGTCCGTCGCCCACGCGGCGAGGGTCGCATTGTCGGGCGGCGGGGGAACGGTGCTCACAGGCGCCCCCAAGCGGCCATTGCGGCACCAAGTTCTCGCGCGAGTTGCCGTTGGCGTTGGCTTGGATTCGGGGGCGTCGAGGGCAATGTGGGCGCATTCGGGTTGCGCGTCGGCAGCCGATCGGGTTTGCGGGGGGGGGGGGGTGGGGGGTCGCCCGATCCCCGATCCCTCGACCCCCACGGGATCAAACTTCCGCGCGCTTGGGCAGTTTGAGCTGCGGGGCCGCACGTCCCCGTGCCGATTGAACTCCAGCGAGAATTCATGGGGTGTGGCTTCGCTTTTGTCGGCGGCGCAGAGCGGTTTCACATCGATCGACGGCCCGCCGACTGCTCGCTTCCGTCTGCATCGATGTCCGCCCGCGTTTGGATCGACCCATCGGCCGGTCGTTGGACAGCTCCTTCGAACAAGCCGTCGCGAAAGCCAGCTTGGCCCGCGGGCGCGGCGCCCCTTCCTCCCATGACGAGAACCTTGGCGCACTGGCAAAGTGCCCCGCCACCGCTCAACGGCCTCCACGCGCGCTCCCGACGATATATATATATATATATATTGTTGCGCCTTGCTCTGGCGCACGAGCTCGCCGACGTGCGCGTCTGTCAGCCGAGCGGAAACGCGACGCGCGACGCGCGTGCCGTTCTTCTGCCGCCAAAGCTATGGATTGATGTCAGTCGTGCATTACGCAGCGACGCCCAAGGCCCTATACTTATATGGGGCGGCGCCGCTTCGCTGTGCAAATCATGCAATCCTTTCAAGGTAGTCCAATATTTTGCTGGGCGTCGATTGCACGCGGTCGCCTGCGAACACTCAAAACACATCAGAAAAACAAAACGAAAAACGTTGACGAACCTTGCGCGTTGTTCATGCGTGAACCCCCCCCCCCGCACGGGGTGCAATGTTGCTGATGATCAAGGGCGCGGGCAGGGCGAGAAGGACCCAGCGCCAATTTCAACCCTTCGCTTCCTCACCCATCTCGCCCTTTATCGCCCTTTTCGCTATTGTCTTTTTTACCGCCCACTCGCTTCATCAGCTTCCTAACTGATGGGCGCCTAGATGGTCACTCCAGGAGCCCCATGCGTATGGATTTTCCACACATGTGATTTCCGAGGTTGGTCTTTCCTATGAGTTCGCCCCACGCTGACGCGTTGTCGGCCGTTCCTGAAGGGGCCACCTCTACAGTCCCTCAATATGAATATTTTTCTCCCGTCGGAACGAAGCTGATGGAAAAAAGGGTGCCCCATGGGGAAGACGCCCCTTTGTGTGGGCGGCGCATGGGGGCCCCGAGGGGAACTAAAATCAGCCCAGGCGTGCCCCCGCAAAAGGCGGGGGCACGCTGCGCAGCTGCGCGCGCCATCGATGCCGAGCGTTCCTGGTTCCGTTTTTTCTTGCCCCGGTACATCACAAGGAAATGCAGTTGGCGGATTGTAAGGAGCACCCAACAAGTGCATTCCATTGCGTTGTGTTACATTGCGCTGTGTTGCATTACTTTGCGTTACATTACATTGCGTTGCATCTAGCTAGCACGTTGCATTACGTGCTGCGTGAACCTCCGCAAACGACACACCGCCTCCCCCAAACTGAGAACGTCATTGCCCATTGCCACATGCGACACATTCGCTTTGTCTTAAACGACATTGCTGTCTCGGGCATTCGCTTTCGAGCGCTCCGCGCCAAGCGCGCCCCAAAATCCTCGACGCTTCGCGTGGCCCCGCCAGCCCATCCTGAACAGTTCGCCAGTGGAGTTGTGGTGCTGTCGTGAGAGGTTCTCGGATGCCGCTTGGAGCTATCTTGGAGTTCGTTGGGGGCCCTGTCGGGGCCCGTCTTGGGGTCTTTTTGGGGCCACCTTTGGGCTCTCTTTGGGTCCTTTGGGCGGGTCGAATGTATCTTGGGGCAGTATTGGCCAACATCATTCCAGGAGGTCGGGGCAATCAATGCAGCCCCCCCCCCATGGGCAGCTCGAGCATGTCGTCCTGGGGCGCTCTGAGGGCGTTGTTGGGGGCGCTCTTGTACGTGGGGGCATATTGGAGCCCTCCCGGGCCCCTCTCGGGGCTCTCTTGGCTGCTTCGGGGCCGCCTTGAGGCTTCAAAAGCCAATCGGGAGCGAAGCGGCTAGACGACAAACTAATCGCGTGTCGTTTTAGATGTCGGAGCCACGTTGGCTTCGTGGGGGGCGGGGGGGCTTGAAGGTCTCGGCGGGCACGCGTGACCATCTGCGCCGTCTTGAGGCCTCTTGGGCGCGCGTCGGAGGCGATTTGGAGCAATCCTGGGGCATCTTGGCTCTCGACCCATCTAGGAAGCCATCTTGGGCTATCTAAGGCCCCCATGGGGCCATCTCGGGCAACCCTGGACGTTCTAACCCCTCGCGGGGCGCCCCTTCGGGGCGGGGTGAGGCGGCGAGGGGGCGGGCAACCCCCTCAACGCGGCAGGGGAAGGAGGGGGCTTTCGCAGAGAGAAGATGCGGCTCGTCAAACCACCTACACCCAGAGGGTCGCTGGGATTCGCAGCGTGCCCGCCGCGCCAGCACCTGGGCAGGGGACGTTCGTTTTGTTTTGTTTGTTTGGTTGGGGTGGGCATTCCGACTTCTTGAATTTGGAAGGGAGCGCGCGTTGCCTGCTAATTGCTAGACGTGCGCGCGCATGCAGCGGCGCGGGGTGCCCGATCGGCACAGACCGCGCGCGACATTCATTTATTCATGTTCTATGTGTGCAGCGCTGCTTGGGGTCCACAATGCACGCGACATTTTTTCGGGCCCGTGTGAGCCCCGTGCGTTGCGTGTGCGGAATGTGTTGGGTGTGGTTTTGCTACAGAAAACCACCCGTCTCAGCCCTCAATGTTTCGCGTCTCCCATCAGCGCGATTGTTTTCTGCTTCTACATATGTGCATCGTTCCCGGCTTTTTCCCAGCACCTAACCATTCGTTCTGCACCGTGTGGACACAGCCTTCTAGTTCATTCGCGCGCCCGAGGGAGCGGTCTAACCAGCAGAGAATGCATGTTGTTACGACGTGTTGCCCTTCTTCCTTTGATCGCCACTTCGCGTTTGTTCTGGGCCGTCGGTCGGCTAGCACGCACTCCATCGGCGTCGTCCTTCGGTGCCCACGATTGCGTTGGCACGCGCGTGTCGCGAGTGATCTTCGGCCGCGCTTCCACGCGACTGGCGCTCGCGGCGCCGTGGGCGGAGGTGGAGATCTTGGTCCTGATGTCCCGCCAGTTGAGCGCGATCCTGGGCTTGTCGAGCCAGGGCCCGCGCCAGGTCAGCCCCCCCTTTCCAGGCCCCGCGCCGCCGCCGCCCGAGCCTCCAGCGCCTCCTGGAGGAGAAGGCGGGCCGCCACACGCTGCGCCAGCGTTCGTGCCGCCCGCGCCTTGTCCCCCGCCGCCTGCCCCACGCGGCGCTGGCGCAGGCTTGCCCAGGGATGTGGCTGATGCAGTTTTCATCGTGGTATATGATGTAGGCCGCATCGCATTTGATTTTACTGCCTTCGGCATCTCCGCTTGCATTAGCCTCTGGGCTCCATCTGCCGCGCTGCGTCCCCGACCTCAGTTGCCAAGGTGCCGTCGGTGCTCGGCCGATGTCCCCGCGCCCCCCCCTCTCGGTTGGTAATGCCACGGTGTCCCAGGTTCAGACTAAGTTCTCTCGGTTGTTTCTCGGGGCCCGCCAGCGATTGATTTGCATGTTAGATGCGTGCCTATGGCCTGTCTCAACTCGCGTTTTGGGCTGGGGCCGCCGTGCGGGGCATGCGGCATGCCAATTGGTCGTCGCGCACAGTCCAAAGTGCGCTGCGTCGTCACGGCCCAGGGCCAGGCGCCCCTAGTACAGGTGGCGGCGGGCAAGGCTGGTTTCTTCCAGGCCACTTGTAAAGTCCACGTGGATTGCACCAATACTCGGGGGACAACGTCCCCGAAACGTGGCAGGATTTTTACACATCCTGGACAGGGCCGCCCCATGGGTTACTTGTATTCCTGGTTTCGGACTGCCAGGGAAACTGCGTGGGGCAAGCACCCGAAGGGTCACCAAAAGGAGTTCCCACCGCCGCCAGGCCTTCGGATTGCAGCTAGGAGCGATTTGAAATCGACGGAGCAAGGCCGTGCCATGTTGAGCAGAGAGCGTTTCAAAAAGGACGGGGAATCGTCCGAACCAGAGGGCCAGTGTTGATATGCAATGGCTCCTTCCTTTCACACCTCCTCCTTCTATGTAGTTTTCTTCTACATGCGCATCCAAGCGCTCCCTTCTCCTGCTCCTCCCTCCCGCTTTCTACTCCCTCCTCACCCTACTCCGCCGCCTCTCCTCGCACTACCCGCCCCCCCCCCCCCCCTCCCCCGCCCCTTCCCCAGCCCCTCCACCGTCCATCTCGGCCTTCCCACCATTGCCCCCCCTCTTGTTCCTTCCCCACCGCTTCCCCTCTCCGCTTCCTCAGGCCTCCCCTCACCCACCTCCTCCTCCTCCTAGTGGCCCCGCCTAGTTCGTCGATCGATCGGGCCGTCGGCGAAGGGGGTTGCACCTTTTGGGTTCGCCAGGTCGGAGGGGGAACCAGGTGCTGCACCAGATCGGCTTCGCCGCGCCATGTGGCCGACCAAATGCTCGAAACACACTCCACCGCAACGCCGCGCCATCCTCAAATGGCCCCGATCGTTTGCCATATGGTGCAACACCCTCTTCGTCCTCCGCCTGGCGGGGCCCATGCGGGCGCGCGCACGTATCTAGCACGCACCTTTACTTGGTGAATTGCGTCGGGGGGGCAGGCGAGTGCATCGCGAACGCGCGCGCGCGAGTGCACCGCCGACGCAAAGGCGACCCGCTCGCGCGACATGCGCACCCCCACCGCGCAAAAGATGTTCAAACCATATTCAAACTATACTCCCAAAAGGCCCCAAACACACTCCAAACAATGCTCACACAAAGGCCAAACGATACTCAAATCATGCCAACCAAAGGCCCGACATTAGCCTGGCGAAGGACCCAACGATATGCAGTTGTGAATGCCGCAATTGTGCTGGGTGGTGGCGGACGCATGCGGGCGGTGCCACTGGGACTTTCGGTGGAGCTCCCTATGGGGCCACGAAACGCTGTACTGGGTGGGCGAGACGCGGTCAGCAAGGGCTGTGCTGCGTGGTGGCGGACGCATGCGAGCGGTGCCACTGTGACCTTCGGTGGAGCCCCCTATGGGGCCACGAAGCGCTGTACTGGGTGGGCGAAACGCGGGCAGGGAGCAAGGGTTGCGCAGGGTGGTGGCGGACGCATGCGGGCGGTGCCGCTGGGACCTTTGGTGGGGCCCCCTATAGGGCTACGGGGCGCTGTTCTGGGTGGGTGAAGCGCAGGGAACAAGGGTTGTGCTGGGTGGTGGCGGACGCAAGCGGGCAGTGCCACTGGGGCCTTGAGTGGGGCCCCCTATGGGGCCACGAAGCGTGCGAGGGGTGTGCCAGAATGGGGTGTGGAACCGCATGCCAGCGCAGCCACTGGGGCCTTCGGTGGAGCTCCCTGTGGAGCCACGAAACGTGTGAGGGGTGTGCCGAAATGGGGGGTGGAACCGCATGCGAGCGCAGCCACTGCGGCGTTCGGTGGAGCTCCCTATGGGGCCACGAAACGTGTGAAGGGTGTGCCGAAAAAGGGGGTGGAACCGCATGCGAGCGCAGCCACTGGGGCCTTCGGTGGAGCTCTCTATGGGGCCACGAACCGTGTGAGGGGTGTGCCGAAATTGAGGAGGGGGGGGGGGGGGGCACATGCGAGCGCAGCCACTGGGGCATTCGGTGGAGCTCCCCATGGGGCCACCCACGAAGCGTGTGAGGGGTGTGCCGAAATGGGGGGTGGAACCGCCATGCGAGCGCAGCCACTGGAGCGTTCGGTGGAGCTCCCTATGGGGCCACGAAACGTGTGAGGGGTGTGCCAGAATGGGGGGTGGAACCGCATGCGGGCGCAGCCACTGGGGCCTTCGGTGGAGCTCCCTATGAGGCCACGAAGCGTGTGAGGGGTGTGCCAGAATGGGGGGTGGAACCGCATGCGGGCGCAGCCACTGGGGCCTTCGGTGGAGCTCCCTATGGGGCCACGAAACGTGTGAGGGGTGTGCCAGAATGGGGGGGTGGAACCGCATGCGGGCGCAGCCACTGGGGCCTTCGGTGGAGCTCCCTATGGGGCCACGAAACGTGTGAGGGGTGTGCCAGAATGGGGGGTGGAACCGCATGCGGGCGCAGCCACTGGGGCCTTCGGTGGAGCTCCCTATAGGCCACAAACGTGTGAGGGGTGTGCCAGAATGGGGGGTGGAAACCGCATGCGGGCGCAGCCACTGGGGCCTTCGGTGGAGCTCCCTATGGGGCCACGAAACGTGTGAGGGGTGTGCCAGAACGGGGGTGGAACCGCATGCGGGCGCAGCCACTGGGGCCTTCGGTGGAGCTCCCTATGGGGCCACGAAACGTGTGAGGGGTGTGCCAGAATGGGGGGTGGAACCGCATGCGGGCGCAGCCACTGGGGCCTTCGGTGGAGCTCCCTATGGGGCCACGAAACGTGTGAGGGGTGTGCCAGAATGGGGGGTGGAACCGCATGCGGGCGCAGCCACTGGGGCCTTCGGTGGAGCTCCCTATGGGGCCACGAAACGTGTGAGGGGTGTGCCAGAATGGGGGGTGGAACCGCATGCGGGCGCAGCCACTGGGGCCTTCGGTGGAGCTCCCTATGGGGCCACGACGAGCGTGTGAGGGGCGTGCCAGAATGGGCGTGGGAAGGGGGGGGGGGGGGAGGAATGGGGGGGAGAGGAAGGAGGAGGAGGAGGAGGCGCGGGGCGACGTCTTTTCAAACCGAGGACCCAACACCACAGGATGGTTGGGAAATAATCAGAAATATCCCAAGCGATGTCACCGATCGTAGTTTTTCAGCTGTTCTATGATGATAGGATGATAGGATGTGTTATTGTTATTTGTTCCAATGCAATACAAGGTGTGCGTTCCGCGCGCGCACGCTCGCGCTCACAATCTACCCCCCCCCACCCCCCCTCCCCCCCGCCCCCCCCCCCCCCACGCGCACGCGCGCGCCACGCGCGCGCGCGCCACGAGCACACGCACGCACGCGCAAGCACGAACGCACACACGCACACACGCACACACCACCACACACACACACACACACACACCACACACACACACACACACACACACACACACACACACACACACACACACACACACACAACACACACACCACACACACACAACACACACACACACACACACACACACACACACACAACACCACACCACACACACACACACACACACACACACACACACACACACACACACACACCCACACACACACCACAACACACACACACCACACACACACACACACACACACACACACACACACACACACACACACACCACACAACACACAGCACACACACACACAACCACACACACAACACCACAAACACACAACACACACACACACACACACACACACACACACAAACACCACACACACACACACACACACACACACACACACACACACACACACACACACACACACACACACACACACACACACACACACTTACACTTTTTTTACTAGCTCGAGAGGTCGCCCCGCGGCAAAGGAGGAAGAGGAGAGCAGAAGGGGGGGGGGAGAGGAAGGGAGGAAGCAGCAGCAGAAGCAGCAGCAAACGCAGAAGGAGGCGCGCCCGCCCGCGCACGGACCGGCGGGCCCCCGCCTCAGCCGGGCTGCGGCTTTGCGCAGCCCGGCGCCGCGCCCCCGCGGCTAGGCTGCGGCGCCCAGGAGCTCGGCGAGCTCGAGGAGCTGCGGCGCGGCCAGGCGCGCCACCTGCCGCGACACCCGGCCGCGGGCCGCAGGCAGACGCCGGCCCTCGGGCAGGCCGAGGTGGCGCGCGGCGGCCCGGGCCGGCGTCCAGCCGCGCTGGGGGAGGTCGCACACCTCCTCGCGCAGCGCCTCCGCGGCCTCCGCGGCGGCCGCGTCCGCGGCCGCGGCCCGGGCCTCCGCCTGAGCGGCCGCCGCAGCGCGGGCCGCCGCCACCGCGCGCGCCGCCGCCGCGGCGCCTGTGGCGGCTCCGGCGACCGCGCCGCCAGCCCGCGCGCCCCCCGCGGGCAGGGTCGTCGCCGGCGGGGCGTAGAGCCCGGCGGCCTCCTCCGCCGCCAGGTCAGCCGAGAGCCGCCGCTTCGCCGGCTCCGCTCCCGGCGCGGCCGCCCCCGAGGCCAGCGGGGCCGCCGGTGGAGCCCCAGCTCCAGGCGCTGCCGCCGCGGGCGGAGCGGCCGTTGGAGCCCCCGCTCCCGGCGCTGCCGCCGCAGGCGGAGCTGCCGTCGGAGCACCCGCCCCCGGCGCTGCCGCCGCCGCAGGCGGAGCCGCCGTCGGAGCTTCCGCGGCGGGGGCCGCCTGGCCCCGCGCCCGCGGCGGGGTGGCGACGGCGGCAGCCGCGGCGCGCCCCTGCTCAGCCGGGGCAGGGGAGCCTGAAGCGCCAGCCTCGCCCGGCTGGCCTGCGAGCTGCGCCCAGTCGAGCCCGTCGTACTCGCGCTCGATGAGGTGCTCGCCTGCGTCTAGCGGGAGCGCCGGCGGCCCTCCCGTCGGAGAAGGCCGGCAGCCACCGCCTCGGCTAGGACGCCAGCCGCGACCCCCTCGGCCGCGAAGCCCCAGCCGCTCGCCCTGAGCGCCGCCGCCACCGCCTCCGCGGGGGGCGCTGCCTGCGGGTCCCTCGGGCCCTTCGCCCGCGGCGCGCTGCCCGCGCCGCCGGCCGCCGCGGCGGCCGCGCCGCCGCCGGACCCTGCTCCTGGCGCTGCCGCTGCCTGCGGAGCTGCCGGTGGAGCCCCAGCTCCCGGCGCTGCCGCCGCAGTCGGAGCCGCCGTCGGGGCCCCTGCTCCTGGCGCTGCCGCCGTGGGCGGAGCTGCCGTCGGAGCCCCTGCTCCCAGCGCTGCCGCCGTGGGCGGAGCCGTCGCGGGAGTCCGCGCCGCCGCCCCCGGGGAGCCGCTCCCGGAGCCGCTCGTGGCGTCGCTGTAGCTGCTGCCGCGGCTGGCCGGGGCAGCCACCGCCGCCGCCGCCGCGCCCGGCCCTGCGAGAAGCGTCCCGTCCGCGGGGAGCTCCTGCTCGCGGCTCCGGCCGGCCGCCCGTGCGGGGGAGCTGCTGGAGCCGCCGCCGCGGGGTCGCCGGCCCGGGGGGCTCGCTCGCCGCTCGGCGCCCGCCGCGGGGCAGCTCGTGGCCGCTGCCTCGGCGGGCTCCGGTGTGTCCGCCCTGCCCGGGGGGGCTGGGGAGCGGCCGCCGGCGGGTGGCCCGCTCGCTCGGGCTGCGCTCCCGGTGCGGGCGCCTGCGCCGGCGCCGCGGCTCCCGGGCGCTGGGGCTGCTGCTCGAGCGTGCCCTGCGCCGGCGCAAGCGGCGCCCAGTAGCCTGCGTCGCCGGCCCCTGCCCAGCCCGCGGGCTGCGGGCGCGCGCGGGCGCCGCGGCGCGGCCGGGCCCAGGGGGCGCCGTCGTCGGCGCCTCCCTCCCGCGCAGGAGCGCCGCCTCCCGCCGGGGGGGGGTCACCGGGGCCGGCCGCAGCGTCGCCCTCGGCGCCGTCGCCGGCGCCCCCGCGGGAGCCGGCCTCGAGCCCGGCCGGGCCTTCGCCGGAGGGGGCGGCGAGGGTGCCCTCAGCGGGGCCCGCGCCCGCACCCACGGGGTCCGCATCGGCGCTGCCGAGGGGGCCCTCGGAGCTGCCGCCTGCGGCCCAGGTGCCGGGTGCCACGGGCACTCCCCCACGCGCTCCCGGCGCGACTGGGGTAGCGTGGACCCGCCAGCCCCAGCCCGCGGGGACGCTCACCACCCACCAAACCACCCCAACCCAACCCGAAGGCCCAAATTTATCCTCGATTTCCAGTGGGGGGGGGTCGGGGAACGTTGAAAAAACACATGGTATCCGTACCCCCCCCAACCCGAAATTCGGGTCAAATTCGGGTCTTCGGGTTGGGTTGGGGTGGTCTGGTAGGTAGTCAGACGCAGGGCACTGGGGCGCACAGCCAGGTGCACGTCTGCCCGCCCGGTTGCCACGAGACGGCATGGCTGCCCGGGTGCATGCGCCGCCCCGCGGCGCCCGCAGCCCGGCCAAAACAGCTGGTGGGCCCTCGAGCCCACGGCCGCGGCAAGCTCCCAACCCCCCCCACGGGGGTTGGGAACTTGAGCCAAAATGGCTACGGACACACACGCACGCACGCACGCACGCACGCACGCACGCACGCACGCGCGCACGCACGCACGCACGCACACACACGCACACACACGCACACACGCACGCGCGCGCGCGCGCACGCACGCACGCACGCACACGCACGCACGCACGCACCACGCACA
Organism: Prorocentrum cordatum; assembly: GCA_963575745.1. Taxonomy (NCBI): domain Eukaryota; class Dinophyceae; order Prorocentrales; family Prorocentraceae; genus Prorocentrum; species Prorocentrum cordatum. The sequence continues at coordinate 162,481 of CAUYUJ010015618.1, forward strand.
CACACACGCACACACGCACACACACACACAGACACACACACACACACACACACACACACGCACGCACGCACGCACGCACGCACGCACGCACGCACGCACGCACGCACGCACGCACGCACGCACGCACGCACGCACGCACGCGCACGCGCACACACGCACGCACGCACGCGCACGCGCACGCGCACGCGCACGCGCACGCGCACGCGCACGCGCACGCGAACGCGCACGCGCACGCGCACGCGCACGCGCGACGCGCACGCGCACGCGCACGCGCACGCGCACGCGCACGCGCACGCGCACGCGCACGCGCCACACACACACACACACACACACGCACGCGCGCACGCGCGCACCCGCGCACGCGCGCACGCGCGCACACACACACATACACATACACATACACATACACATACACATACACATACACATACACATACACATACACATACACATACACATACACATACACATACACATACACATACACATACACACATACACACATACACACGCACACATACACACGCACACGCACACGCACACGCACACGCACACGCACACGCACGCGCACGCGCACACACCACCCCGCCCCGCCCCCGCACCGACAGTTTTGCGTCACAGTTTTTGTGCATTTCTTAAATGGGGCGTTGGTGATGCACGGGTCGCGATTCGGCGTGTGCTCCCCTATGTGGCATCGGGCAATATGTCTGGATCGACGCTTATTTGTTTCTGCGCAGTGAATATTTCTGCATTGCAGCGCTACGCTCGCGCTAGTCCCGCTCAGTGCGCTCGTGCCACATGTGACATCCCATCTCCCCCTTTCCCCATCCCCACCATGCCCTCGCACCGCGCTGTGTTTTGATTTCCAGCCGAGCGGAGTGCCGCATCTGACCGTCGCGCCGCGCCCAAAGGAATAAGGGCGTAGAGAAGCGATGGGGAACGAACATGAAGACTGAAGGGGCGGCGCCACGCCAGGGTGGGCGTGGAGGGCGGGGGGGGGGGGGGCATGGGAGGACAGAGGGGGCGATCGCGGCGTGGGCCGCGGTCGCCGTCGCTTTGGCGAGGGGGGCGCCGCAAAGCGGCGAGGGTTAGCCGCGTGCGCGGGGGGGGGGGGGGGGGGGGGGGGGGGGGGGGGGCGCGGGGGGGCGCGCGGCGGTCCGACGTGAACGGCCGACAGCGGCAGGGCGGGAGGGCGGGGATCGGGGCTGGGATGGCGGTAGCGGGTCGTATTCATATGTGTACTTGGAGAACGGTGGGGGCGGGGGCGTGGCAGGCGCCGATGCGAGAGCGCCGCTTTGGAGTGACAGACAACGTTCGGCGCTAACCAAACGCGCAAGAAAAGCCAATTCGCATGCGCTCCACGCTTCCTCTGCGCAGTTTCCCACCACCCCTGCCCCTCACCCGCCCTTGCACCCCTTTGCCGCTGTTCTCGCGCGGCGGTGCAAAGCGGCGGCGAGCGGCCGCGACAACCGCAAGAGCGGATCGGCGCGCCCAAGCCTCAGGGTACGAGGCTTGCAGGCGCGCCCACTAACTTGGCGATTGACTTGGGCCCGCGTTGCGGGGGTGCCCGCTGGGGGCCACGCCAATTGTTTCGCCAGGATAGCGAGCGCAATTCTTGCGGGGAGATGCTGTCCAGCCGCCCCGAGGCCCCGCGTGCAAGCGCAGCCGAACAGCGGCGCTATGCACATTATCCGCGCGCCCGCCGCGTGCGAGGAGTGAATTGCTGGGAGTCGGAGTTGGGGGCGTACGCGGGCCCCGCCGCCCACTTGGCGTCGTTATGCCCATGGCGGCGGATGTTACCCTGGAGCACCCGACTGCTGCGAAGATACTCGAAGTTGCGGCGAACGCGCTTGCGGGGACGATCCGCAAGGTATGCAAGAAGCCGTTGGCGTGGCCGAGTGCGTTGAAGCACCCCCCTGGCGTTCGGCCAGGGGCAACCAAGCGCGGCGCGCTCGCCCGAAACCGACGGGGAGCGTGGCGCTGCAGATGGGCGGCGTTCCCAGGTCTTCCGCGCATCCTGCGTCGTCTCATGATCGACGGCGCAGGGGCGGCGCGCGAAATTGTCGCGGGATTGCGGCGACCGCGCTGGGCGCTGCCATCGCGACCGCTGAACGCACGTTCAAACTGCGCCGATTCCCTTAGGTTGCATGCGAAGTTCGCACGGATATCCGATGGCAACCGTCCCCGCGGGGCTGACGGGTACAATGGGGGCCCCCTCGGCCTCGGCGCAATGCGTGTTTGTGCGCGACATGCACGGATGCCCCTTCGGTTCTCAGACGCATCCGTCGCCGTCGCCAGACGAGGCGCATGGGTGGCGCAGCCACGCGCGCTGGAATATCGATGGCATCGGGGGGGCGCCAGTGTCGCTGGATAATGGCGCGACTGGGCGGCGCCGAGTCGCGGAATGGCAAGCGCCCAGCGCTTTGTCGAGGGCGCATCACCCCGACAATGCGGGCGGGGCCGCAGTGCCAAGTACGGGGCACACCGCCATGCGGGCTATCGATGGGGAGTTCCTCCACGACCTCCTCACCATGGACCATGGGCCTGGCGCGACAAGCTTCGTGCGACGCGCTGCTCTGCCGATCCCCCCGTGCCTCCTGGCGCCGCGCGCAGGGCTGCCCCGCTGCATCTCGTTTGGTTGCGCCGCGTCGCAAGCCGAACCGCTAGTCGGGGTCCGACGACATCTCGTCCGCCGCACCCGTTCGAGGGCGCGGTGGGAGGGCGGGGGATGGGAACAGGGAGGGGGGGGGGGGGGGGGGGGGAGGGGAAGGGGGGGGGGCGGGGGGGGGAGGGGGGGGGGGGCGCGGTGAGGAGGGGGGGGGGGGGGGGGGAAGGGGAGGAGGAGGGAGGATCAGCGGGAGGAGGAGGAGGAGGAAGGGGGGATGATGAGGAGGGGAATGGGTGGGCGGAGAGAGGAGGGAGGAGGGGGAGGAGGGGAAGATGGACGATTGGGACGCGAGGGGGGACGTGGAGGGGGGCGGCTGCGGTTTCTGATGGTCTCTGCCATGCCTGAGTCCAACGGCGGCGCGAGGGCCACGAGGAGCGCAGCATTGCCCAGTGGGGCGCAAGCGCGGCGGCGCCGACCTCTCCACGACGCCTCTTGACGACGCGGGTCTGCGCCTGGGGGCCCGGCCACCCGTGGCGCCCGCGTGCGTGGCAGGAAGAGGTCGCGGCGACCGCTCCCGTGTAATGGTTGTCCCACTTGGCGCAGCCCGCGCAGTTGCCCCGACGTCGCAGCGCCAGGGGGGGCTTCATTTTCCGTTGGCCGCGCGTGCGAGTTCGACGCCCGCGTTAGCAAAGACGCCGCCATCGCGTCATAGAGCTTGCGCGTTGTCGCAGAGCCAACAGCGGAGTATCGCATGGCCCCACGCGACGTGCATTGCCGTCGTGGTTGCGAGCGCCACGTGGACGCGTCCACAGGTGTGAACATGGTTGGGGCCTTGCGTGCTGGGATGAGTGTCCTCGCCGAGCCCGAACCCGCCCTTCGCCGCGCGCGCCTGCCGACCAGGCGCGAACGGAGCATCGTGGGCGCGCGGGGGCGGGCGCAGATGAGACAACGTGGCCCCGTGGCGCAGACGGCCCACAATTTGCGCGTCAAGTTGACGTGGCACGGCATGTCCGTCGAGGCCGCCGGACGTCCAGCGAGGCGCGGCGTCGTCCACTCCGCGTGACCTGCGCTGAAGACATGGTCAGGCGTGGAGTTTGGTCGGGGCGGCGCATATGTTAAGGATAGCGCGGGTGCCGCGCGGTGAAGCGCGTCGCACAGGTGTGCGACTACGTCGCTTGCGTCCGCTGCTTCGGCGTCCGCAGCCTCGCAAGCTCGAGCCGCTCTGGGGGCCCTGGAGAACGGCGGGCGTGTGCGCGCGATTCCTACCGCGCGGCGATCCCTCGCACTTCCGAGTTCCGGGAGTTGGGCTTCAACTTCCCGGCGTCGCGCGCCCCCAGCACGGCGCAAGCAGCGTTCCCCGCCATCGGTTTCGACGGCTTCACGCCGACGCCGAAAAGGAATGGCGGCGGGGCTTTCCCCGAGTTCCAGGGGGGCCACTGGGGCGCGGCCCGAGCACGGAAGCCGCGGCGACGCCAGTAGGGGGGGGGGGCGGGTCGAAGACGCGGCTGGGTGGCAGGACAGAGGTGGTCGGGGGCGGGGGCGACGCGTTTCCAACTCCAGCGGGGGGACGGGGGCGTGAAGGGGAGGGGGGTGGGGGTCGCGCCGACGAAGCCGCGGCGCGCGTGAGCTGCGCCCCGTTACGGCGGCAGTTGCCCCCCGACCCCGCTGTTCTTCGTCGTTCTCACTGCCCGCCCTCCCCAAAAAAAAGTCATACTGAGTGATCCTGTGTTACCGTTAGCAACGTTGGAGGCCAGCTTGGGCTCTCTGGGGGCCTCTCGTCGCTATCTCGGGCACTCTTGGAAGTTCCAGCGGGTCGTGCCTCCCCGCCTCCTTGTCCAGATTCAAGGAAAAAGGGCGGGGATGGGGCTAGCGGCTAGCTACTAGCTGACTAGCTTCTTGTCCAAGGGGGAAGGGGGTCGTCGAGGAGGACGTCGCGTCGCGTTTGGCTGGCGGGGGCGCGCGATGCGTCGCTGGCCCATTGTGCGCGGAGCCCCAGTGAACCCACGCCCAACTCAGCCCCCCCCGACGCCCCATGCCCAACCCTGACGCCCCAACCCGACCACCCGAACGTTTCACGCAGAACGCTGAAAACCCGCAGCCCTAACCCGGAAACTCCAGCAGTTCCCTTGGCATCTACCCCCCTCCCCCTTTCCTCTGGCACGTCGCGCTGCAGTTCTCGTTGCCTGCCACTTTCGTCTTTCCTCGGGAACGTCGCGCCATGGGCCGCGGCCTGCATTAGGCTGCTTTCATGTTGTACACGGCGCCATCGTTGTCGTACGCGGTAGGCATGCGCCAGCCGCGCGCGCGCATCCATTAGAGCGTTTTTCTTTTTGTTACCTGTTCAGGCAATTTGCTTACCTCAACTGTCAAGCACATAGCACGAACGCAATTCTGTCGCGCATTGTAATAAGTATCGCTTGTATCTTTAGGAGCCGACAGCCCGATCGATCGTTCAAACTTGGGGCGTGGCCTGGCGGGCTGGGCATCCTAGTGCCCGGAGGTCCAGGGCCCCCCCCCGAGGTCCAGCGAGTCGGGGGGCAACCGGAGTAAATCCGAAAACGAAGAAGGAATCGGGAATAGGGGGGAGGGGCGGGGCTACCTCCTTCTCCCTCCCTCTCTCTCTCTCTCTCGCTCTCTCTCTCTCTCTCTCTCTCTCTCTCTCTCTCTCTCTCTTTCTTTCACTCTCTCTCCCTCCCTCATCCAGCCTCCTCCTTCCTTTTCCCTGTCTCCTCCCTCCTGTTTCCTCCTTCCTCCTCCTTCGCCCTGTTCTCCCTTGCCACTTTCGCCCCCTCCCTCATCGCCCCCTCCTCCTGTTTCATGTTCAGCCCTTTTCTCATCCCCCGCTTCTTCTCTCCGAGAACTCAGGGCCGATCCGCTCGCCCCTCGTTTTCTTCGTTCGAACAATTCTCCGTTTTCAGTCATCCGCCCCTTTTCCGCCCGTCACCGCCTTTAGCCGCCGCCCCCCCCCCCCGCCTTTCCGCGCGCGCAGCTCTCTTGCCGCAGAGGGGGGGGGGGGGGGGGGGGGGGGGGGGGGGCATGGGGCGGGAGGCAGCGCGAGTGGGAAGGAAAAAGGTTGAGGAGGACGAGGAGGGCGAGGAGGATTAGGAACATAATGGGGAGGGGGAGTCGGAGGAGGGGCGAGGGCGGGCGCGGGGGCCGAGGATGAGGAGGAGGGGGAGGAAGAGAAGAAGGAGGAGGAGGAAGATGAGGAAAACTACGGAGACGAGCGCCAGTGCCCCTGATGCTGCTGCTCTGCCCTCACATGCTGCTGCTCTGCCCCTCATATTGCTGCTGTTGCTCTGTCCCCGCCCGTCCTACTCCTCCCCCTCCCAATCCCTCTCCGCCCCCTCCCCCCCCTCCCCCATCGGCCGCAGCCGCGGCCCAGGCAAGCTGCAACCCGCCCCCTTTCCGTTCCTCGCGGGCGGTCTCTCTGCGCTGTTCGCTCCGCAATTCTGCGCGGGAAAAAAGAGCAGGAGGGTGGGGGCGGAGGAGGAGGGGAAGGGGGGCCGATGGCAGTAATATCGAAAAGGGGGCGCTGAGAAAGACGGAGGGGGGGGGGGGGGGCGCGTGATGAGGAGGGGGGGGGGGGGGGGGGGGGGGGAGCAGCCGGATTTCAAGTTTTCATTGCGTTGCAGCGTTATATTTCTTATTGTGCGCGCGGCGATAACCGCGCTCCGCGCATCGCGGTCTGGGCCAGGCGGAGCGATTTCTTATATGGGGGGTTGCGCGAGGGCGCGAGGGTGGCCAGGAATTTTTCGAGCACGCGAATGCGGGGGCGCGAAGGCGCGAGGGCGTGAAGGCGCGAGGGCGCGAAGGCGCGAGGTTGCGAAGGTAGCAAAAAAAAGTGCGCGAGGGCGCGAATATAACACAAAGGTGCAACGCTGCAGCGCATTGTGCGGGTGCAAGCGTGCGAGGGCCTTGCCTGCCGCACGCATTATTGTCTCTCGTGGCGGTGGCGCACTCAACCCCCCAGTCTGATGGGTCGCCTGCGCCGAGCCCAGGCACTCCCGCTGGCCCACCGCCCGAGCGCCCCGAGGTTGTAAATGTGGCAGGCCGGACGCTCGCGCCTGATTCCCTGGCTTTGATGACAGGTCTGTTGCAATATCAGAGGAAGGTGAAGGATGTGTTCAAAAAGAACCAGAAACTCAGGCGCAGGCTCATCCGTGTGAAGACGAAATTGAAGAAGGTCCCCGACTCGACCTCTGAGATACTGTGCACCATCAGTGAGACGGATTCAGACTAGAGGTGAGCCCTGCTAGGTGTGCGTGCGATGCGTGCTAGGCCTGTGCCAGGGCTACGCTATGCTATGCGTGCGATGCTGTGCACTACGCTATGCCATGATCGGCGTGTGGTGCCGTGCTATGCAATGCTGGGCTACACTACTCATGGGTGAGATGCTATGTGCTATGATATGCCATGTCAGGTGCTACCCGCTGAATGCTATGAACTCTGCGAAATGTCATGCTACGCATTGCTGGATGTTGCGATGCTTTGTGTTGGTTGTGCGGATTAGGAGTATGCGGTGCTATGACAGGTGCGCGGGGATTCACGTTGATATGTCAGGTCGCCGATCGCGTCGCACAGCATTCTGTCATCCGCGAGGCTGCCCGTTTGCCGACAGCTCCAGAAGATGCATCCGTGCAGGCAACGTTCCCGAGCTTGCAGGCTTGGTTGCGATGTCTGAAAGAGGTCTTCCGCCACCCTCCCCACGCATGTCCTTGCATAAATCTGGAGGCTTCGCACATCCCGCCCCCAGTCCATCCATGGAAAATTCGCCGGGCGATTTGAGGGGTTGAGGAGAAAGGTGCCCATGGGGTCTCTCGGGGTCATCTTTTGGCTCTCTTGGGGCCCTTTTGCGGCCATCGTGGTGCCATCTTGAGGCTCTTCGGGGGGTATCGCGTGGCCCTCTTTGGGCCCTCGTTGGTCTGAGAGGGTTCTTGGAGTCGCCTTGCCCTCCCGTGGTTCAAAACAAATGTTGATAACTAAGGCAGGTTCGCCACCCCTGGGAGGCTCAATCGTGCCGGCTTGGGACCCTCTTAGGACCCTCTTGGGGCTCTTGGGCGCTCGTGGGCCATCTTGGGGCCCTCTTGGGGCCCACTTAGGGCTATCTTGGGCAATGGCGGGGCCGCATTGGGGCTTCGAACGCCCATTGGATGCGAAGGCTAGAATGCGAAACACATTGTTGTTCTGTAGGTCCTGGGGCCATGTTGGTTTCTTCGGGGGGGCCCGAGAGTGCTCGGCGGGCTCTTGGAACAATCTCGGGGCCGTCTCGACGCCTCTTGGGCGTGCGTCGGAGGCTACCGTGAGCCATCTAGATGTATATAGACCCATCTTGGAAGCCATCTTGGGTTGTCCGAGGCCCTCTTGAATTTATCTAGGGCCATTTTGGACGCTCTAAACCTTCGCGGGGCGCCCCTTCATGCCCGAGGGGGGCGGTGGGGGAACTGGTAAACGCCCGGGCAGGGGCGCGATGGGGGCTTTGGCAAAGAGAAGGCAAAGGCTGTTAAACCACCAACGCAAAGAGGGTTGGTGAGATTAGCCCTTGCGCATGGTCGCTATGCGGGGGCCCAGCGGCCCTCGACGGGCCCACCGCCCTCCCCCATTCCGCCTCGTCCTGCGCCCATCGGCAGCAGCACCTCTCCCCCCTCCCATTGGTCAGGGCCATTTTGGCGATCGAAGCTGCCGGTGCCCACCAGGGGGTTAGCGTGTAAACTTGTGCCCGAGCTACAAGTAGCGCTGCGCGGCATGGCAGCCGCCGTTGGCCGAGGTGGCCGATGCGGCGCCAAGGGTGGCAGAGGCAACGAGGGTAGAGATGGCGGAGGCCGCGGGGCCAAGAAGTAGGACAACACCAAGCAGGCCATGAGTTGCGACATGTGTGCCCTGACCGATCGGGACAGACGGGGCGGTTCATGTTTGTCGCGTCGACGCCGATTCCCTTGCCGCGCCCCTCAGCGCAGGGAGGGCCCACGTCCCCTCTGCACCTTGGCGCCCCCCGCTCTCCCCCCCCCCTCCCCGCGCCCCTCTGCGCGGGGGGGGGGGGGGGGCATTGCCCTAACATATATTTGCGTGTCCGTTTCCCTTTCCCCGCGCCCCTCAGCGCAGGCAGAGGCGTGACTTCGCCCGATGGTTTTCGTCTGCTACCCCCTCCTCGTCATTTGCGTTTCCGACTCCCCCCCCCTTCCCCAGGGGTGCAAGACCTACGAGGTCACGGGGGGCGCGGGAACTCAACGCTTGGAGCGTCTCCTCTTCGACGCCGACGTCGCGCGCGTTGGGTGCGTCAACGTCGTCTGCGCCGAGCTCCCTGGCATGACTTTCGCGATGGCCGTGGCTCACTCGCCCATGGGCGCCATGGACGAGCTGTTCGAGAACGGTGCTACCCCGAGCACGGCCTCCTCCTCGGCATCGCAGGTCGCCCGCGGCATGTCCCTATTGCAGAGCGCGGACATCGGACGCGAGTTGTGCATCAAGGTGCCGGCGCCGACGAGCGCCGACGCCCATGAGGAGTTCGGGAAAACGCCCAAGACGTTGGGCGTAAAGGGCGTCATCGTATGCCAACGGCCAAGCCCGATGGTGGTGCGCCCATTCAAGCTGGCCCCCGATAGGAAGTCCACGTACCCAACGCTGAAGATATACTATCGGAAATCCGTGGCTACGCAGGCCAATTCCTGCAGGACCGACGCGAGGGAGCTCTTCGACGCGCGCGCTGATGTTTTGTTGGCAACGACCACGGGGAAGACTGGCAGCTGCGATGATGAAGGGGGACAGGTCGCGCTCAACATGGGCATCCACTCCGCTATTCCGACCTTCGCCAGCATCACGGACAGTCGCGACGCGCTGAATGAGGAGGCCAAGAGAAGGTTCGGCAACACCAGTTCTGGTGCGATTGACGACCTGCTCCCAGGAGTGAAGATGATGAAAGTGTTGAAGCTGATGAGCCTATGGGGGGGGGGCCCGCCCAGCGGGCCTGGTGGTGATGATGAAGATCCCGAGCGCACCCCAGGGGCAGGCGCTTCGTCGTCAAGTGCGGACTGCTACCTGGTCAGGGTCGGTGGTCTGAAGCGGCCGCTGATTATGTCACCTCCACCGTCGACTGGGGGCCGCAGCGGGGGGCATGCCAAGACCCCCCGCGCTTCTGACGACGACGGCCTGGGCCCCGCGCGTGGTTGGCACCGTGGACTATTGGATCTGGGAGCTGAAGTTCGAGAGGGCATTCAACGACTACATGAACGGGCGCGCGGAGAGCCAGTCCGAGATCTTGCTGCCCAAGCTCAGTGGCAACGGCCGTAAGAACTTGCAGGTCCACAGGGACCTCTACGACCTGGCGAAGTGCTTCAGCCCCAGCGCGCGCAAAACAACCTACACTGACGATGAGCCGACTGCGAAGTGGACGGAGCTGAAGAAGGCGGGCGCCACCTTCACGAGGCCCTGCCTCGAATGCCTCGCCAAGAGGAGCGCAGCCAAGATTTGGAGGGAAGTGGGCGACGCTGAGAACGCGGAGCCGAAGAAGATTTTATTTTTGCAGAAACTCTTCAGTTCTACTGCTCCGCGGGTGAAACCTGACGAAGTGGCAACTGACGCCATCCAGCCGCGCAGCGTGCATCTTGTCCAGTCTTGCGATGACGACGCCGAGATCGCAGAGTATTTCTTGGGCTGGGTGTTCGGCGACAACTTCTGCGAGCTGCTGGGCGCGGGCAACTCCGGGGTGAAGGGCGTGCTGCTATTCGTGGAGGAGGCAATTGCTCATTGGGGCTTTCTTCCTGAGGGCGCGGTGTGGGGGGGGGGGGGGGGGGGGGAATTTTGCGCAGTGCCTTCTCGAGGCCGCCGCTTCGGCAAATATCGCCCAGGCTCTGGGGGCAAAAGGCTTCTCGCATGATTTGAATCTGGAGATCTTCGATACCATCGGCGCCATCGGGTCCGAGGCCAAGCGCGCCATCGGCGGACAGAGCGTCCTGAGGCTCGTTGGGCAATCGCTGCTGACGTCGGATGGGGGCTACTGGTGGAATGCGCTGACCTGGGTCAACGGGCATTCGAAGGCACTCCAGGAGCACGGCGTGCATCTGCAAGCAGCTCAGGCGGAGCTCACGGCGCTCTCCACGAACTCCGTGCCCACTAGCGCGGTCGGCGAGAGCTTGCTGAATATTGCGAAGGAGATCCCCTACTGGGGCGTGCGGATCTACGACGGCGTGACGGTGAACGTGAAAGCTGCGTTGCTCGAGAAGGCGGTCAAGTTGTGCGGTTTGTTGGTGGCGGGAGGGGTCGCCAACGGCAGTGCCGTTGCCCCTCAGGACGCACCCGACGAGAATCCAGCGGCAGTCTTGTATGCCGTCAGGGATCTGTTCAAGGAGATGTCGGCCCTCTTCCCAGCTGATGAGGACGTCGAGAGGTCGGCGCAGCAGATTGGCGGCAAGCTCTTGGACATGGACTTGGCAAGTAAGCACGCCATCGTCATGCAGGCTCTTCGCGACTGGCAGGCCGACGGCGAGAAGCCCCGCCGCCTTCGCGATGCACTCCGCGACTGCCGCGCCAAGGAGCTGCCCGACGATGTCCGGGAGAATTGCTGCAAGTTCTTCGGGGGCGTCGTGCGGCAGGCAGTGGAGAACTCACTGGGTGGCCCGATGGTGCACGTCGACGGCTCTCTGCGCGACGCTTTGGAGTAACTCGCTGGCCACGCGCCAGCTTCCCAGCACGACGCGTGCACGAAGGCCTCGGCGATGGTGAGTGCGGCGTGGCGGGCGCTGATGGCTTTCAAGAAGTTGAAGGGCGCTTCATGCGACGCTGATTCTGAGGCCCCGCGGCCCCCTTCAGATCAGCGCGACGCCCTGGTGAGTGACGTGGCCAGGGCTCTGCAGAATTACAAGATGAGCTTGAGGCCGACGCTGCTGGATCGATTCGCCGCGGGTGTGTCTGAGCTGCTGGCAGGCGGGGCCGAGCTGACGAGGAAATACAGCAAGGATATCGGGGCGAAGACTGCGCAGGACATCAACGCCGAGATTGACAACAAGCTGGCGGCGCTGAAGACTTGCGATGCAGGAAACCACTGGGATGGTTGAGTGGGCACTGCGGTGCGACGCGAACGTTCGCCTCAGCGATGTCGTGGACGCCGCTAAGAATGGGCCCGTGGACTCAAACTACTAGGACTGGCTCGACAGGCGCGGCTTGCTCGATGCCGACGCGGAGAAGCCCCAGGGCAAAGCTGGAGAGTTCGGCATCACAATCGACAAGGAGGGGTTAACCGCGCTCGAAGCCGAGCTGCTGAAGATGAGGTCGGTGCGCGTCTGCCTCGAGCTCTGCCAATATTTCGGCGACGCCAACCTGATGGGAAAAACAAATGTCGAGCTGCGGTCCAAGATGACGACTGTGCAGGCGAAGATTCGGGAGTGCAGTATTTCGCCCGCGGACCTGCCCGACCCTCTCACGGCCCGCTACCGCGACGCTCTGAAGATGGAGTGATCAGGTAGCGGCATCTGCCGCCCGAGGCTCGCGCCGGCCTCTTCCGCTCGGGGCCTCGCCGCATAGGGCGGCGGGGCGGTGGGTTCGGAGCAGGTCCGCTCGCGAGCTCCTGGGGGCGAGCGGGCGCCCAGACTTGGGAAAACTAGAAAGGGTGTCACCTGTCGCCCCCCCCCGTCCTCGCCCCTGCCCCTTCTGCTTCCCCTGCCCCACCCTCTACCCTAGAGGCTTGCGCCATTTCTCCGACCCCCAGAAGATGGGAGATGTTCTCGGGTGAGTCCAAACTATTAGGGAGGTCTTCGCGCAGTATTTACTTCCCTTCGGCCTGAGGCCTATTGGATCTTCGCTGGGATCTCTTGGGGGGTTTTCGCGGGCCTCTTGGAGGCAGTTTCGAAGCCTCTCGGGTGCCGTTTTGGGGCCTCTGTTGGGCCTCTTGGGGTCCTCTGTTGGGCCTCTTGGGGGGTTATTGGGGCCGCTTGGGGGGCTTCCTGGGCGCTTCTTAGGGCGGAAGGCTAGAATTTTCGCTTCGTGGTCCTCCTCTTGGGCCCCTGTTGGCGCCGTCGATGATGGTGATGATGATGATGGTGACGGTGGCGATGAAGGTGGCGATGGGGATGGCGATGATGATGGCGATGAGGAGGATAACGAGAGGAGAAGGTGAGGACTACGATGAGAAGGAGCATGGCGAGGATGATGATGAGATAGAGAGGGGAGAGGCAGTCGTGACGATGATGTTTTAGAACAAGATGGCAAATGCCGAATTGGAGAGCGATGTTGGCAATTGGGATAATGAGGCCAAGGACGGGGGGGGAACGGTCAGACGAGGCGAAGGGGGAGACGATGGGTGAGAGGGGATGGGGGTTGAGGGGGGCGTCGGGGGAAGGGGTCGCGCCGTCTCCCCCCCATCCGCCTCCCCCCCTTCCCTCCTTATGGTTCCCCTTCCTCGTTGTGTCCGCTCGCCGCCCTTGCGTTCCTCGCCCTCTCCTCCTCCTTGTCCTCCGCTTACGATTGTCATCCGTTCCTCTTTATTTCTCCTTGGCGCCCTTCGCTGCTCGCTATCCCTCCGACCAACTCCTCGTCGTCTGCCTGGTTGCCATGCGCGTCGACGTTCTCTTCTCGTTCGCATCGTTGGGCCCCGATCTAGCGCAGCGCTGTTTCGAAGGCATGGGCGGCGTGTCTGGTTATAGACATAATATATTTTCGGTAGCTTTTTAAAAGGTATGCTGCAAGTATTTTAACATATAGTTTGGGAATATGTTGTAGAGTATTTTTCAAGAATTTTCATGCGTATTCATTGTTTGCACTGAGAAGCGGGGCGCGCCCCATATAATCCTAGAAGCACCTCTGCGTCTCAGGGGGCGCGGGCCTTTATCTGCAGATGTCAGGCCCGGCGCCCTCTGCGAAGCAGGCTCAAGCCGTTTTGGCTCGAACGACCGCGCGCGCGCAGGCGTCCGAGCGCCTGGGGGGCCCGCGAACATCAGCAGAAGTGCCCCCCCGAGCAGGCGCAGGGCGCGCCTCGCCTCCGCGGGCGCCCCGGAATGAGCCGGCGAGCCCTGCGGGGGCCGCTGCGGCCCGCGGCGGCCGCGCCCAGCGACGCAGGCGCGGAGCTCGAGGCGCCCTCTACGGACAGCGAGCCGAGCAGCCCGGCGCCCAAGCGCGCCGACTCCGCGCGGGCCGGGCGCCGCTCCGGGTCGCCGCCGCCGCGGGCCGCCTCCGCGGGCAGCGGAGAGAGCGGCGCGACGGGGCCCGCCTCCTCGAGCACCAGGGTGTCGAGCTCGAACTCAAGGTCGCAGCGCCGCTGGAAGATGCGCCACCAGCAGCAGCGGAGCACCGGCAGCTCCAGCGCCGAGGACTTGGAGTCGAGGGTGGAGGCGACCAGCGACCGCCAGCCTCAGCCAGATTCGGGCGACGACCAGCAGCCCGCGTCCTGCGGCCTCTGCCGCGGCCGGGCGGCGCGGCGGCGGGCGCTGCGCGATGCGGCCGCGTGGCGCAGCGCGGCGGCTGCAGGCGGAGCCCCGTCGAGCGCCGCCTCGGAGTGGTGGCGGGGCCTCGGCAAGCACCCAGGCGGAGGCGCCGCTTCCAGCGGCGGCGCCTCCGCAGAGTCGGGGCGGGCGGCGGGCCCCAGTGGGGGCGCCGAGCAGCGGGCCGCGCGCGGTTGGCCAGCGCGGCGGCGCGGGGCCCACGCCAACCCGCATGCCGCGGCAGTCGCCGACCTTGATGCCGGCGCAGGCGGTGTTGTTGCACAAGGTCCGGACGTCCAGTGGTTCTCGCTGTAGCAGCCTCGCCCCTCGCGCGCTCGCCAGGGGGGGGCCCGGCGTTTTCGGCGCGCCGAGCCAAAGAGTGCAGATCGGACAGCTCTCGCACCGCCTATTGCAGCTTGTGGAGAGAGGTCAAGTGACACTGGAGGCGACGCTGAGGCACAGGGCTATTGCGTCGGGGCAGGTTAGGGAACGGCCTGACAGACGCCCCAGTATATCCAGGGCCCAGTCCATGCCAACCCTGAGAACCAAGGTAGCCTCATCCGCTTCCCCTTCCTTCTCTCATTCGTGTCTCCCTTCCCTCCCTCCTCCCTCCAGACAGTTCAAGGAATTCTAGACGCTTCGCGTGTCCCCGCCGGCCCGTCTAGAAACGACGCCCAGGCGAGTAGAGGGTCGTCTTGAGGGGCTTTTCGGCGTCTTGGGTGCCTCGGGGGGGGGCCTCTGTCGGCCGTTCGGGATCCTCTTTGGGGCCTCCTGGGGGCCTCTTGGGGCCTCTTGGGGCCATCTTGGGGCCTTTGGGGGCCTCCTGGGCGCTTCTTGGGGCCATCTTTGCCCCCTCAGGAGGCCAAAACGGGGCCAACATCTCAGTAAAATCAATGATTTGGGCTTCCTCGCCGAGGCCGTTTTGGACGCTCTGACCGCTCGCGGCCCCCCCCGTCCAGGTCCACGGGGAGGGGGTAGGGGGAGGGGTAAACCCCTCCCCGAAGGGAAAGAGGGAGGGGTGGAAGAGGAAACGCCTTAAACCACCGACGCCCAGAGGGCTGGTGGGATTGCCTCGATCAGGGAAGTGGACAGCACACAGAGGAAGCCAGTATGAGACATCTTGGGATTTCCTGAGCCATCTTGGAGGTCATTTTGGGCTCTCCGAGGCGCTCTTGGAGTCATCTTAATCAGTGCCCCCCCCAAGAGGCCAACATGTGGCTAAAACCTTAGTGCAAACAATGGTTTGACATTATCGCCGAGGCCTCTGGGAGCACCTTGGGTGCCTCTGGGGGGTCTCTTGGGGCCTCTTGGGGGTCTCTTGGGGGCCTCCTGGGGGCCTCTTGGGGGGCCTCTTGGGGCCATCTTGGGGCCATCCTGCGGCCTCTTAGGGGCATCCTGGGGGCCTCTTGCGGCCATCGTGGAGGAAATCGATCAAAGAAGATGAGAGCTTTAATTAGCCCTGCCCCCTCAGAAGGCCAAAATGGGGCCACAACCATAGTAAAATCAATGATGTTGGCTTCCTCGCCGAGGCCGTTTTGGACGCTCTGACCGCTCCCCGCCCCTCCTGTCCAGGTCAGTGGGGAGGGGGTGGGGGGGGGGGTAAACCCCTCCCCGAAGGGGAAGAGGGAGGGGTGGAAGAGGAAACGCCCTAAACCACCGACGCCCAGAGGGCTGGTGGGATGACAACCAGGTCGCAGGCGAAAGCATGTGGCCTTCTCTGGCGGGTCTTGCCATGGTTTCACCATGCCCGAAAGTCCGAACCTGCAAGTTGGCATGCAGGGATTGTTCGAGTCTGGGGACGAAATGGTGGGTGGGTTGGGAATCTCCTCCCCGGTCTGGGGAAGGTCTGCGTCGATCCGGCTGGCCAAGGCACGGCTCATTAGTAGGTGGGCAGCGTTTAACCCGTGCTAGCGTGTTTCAGGGCGTTTTCCTTCTCCTTCAGGTAGGGTTCGGTGGAGCCGAATCGGAACTGGCAGCGCCCCAGGCAATGCCTGTTGGGTCTGTGTTTTAGTTCACCTGTGTTTTAGTTCACCTGTGGGGTCTGTCGGAACTGCTGTCCGAGGAGCGCGCCTGTGTTCTAGTTCACCCTTCAAGCGAATGTCAAAAACATGTCCTCCTCCCCCTCCTCCTCCTCCTCCTCGTCCTTTTCCTCCTCGTCCTCCTCCTCCTCCTTCTCCTCCTCCTCCTCCTCCTTCTCCCCCCTCCTCCTCCTCCCCACTCCTCCTCCTCCTCCTTCTCCTCCTCTCTCCTCCCTCCTCCTCCTCCTCCTCCTCCCCCTCCTCCTCCTCCTCCTCCCTCCTCCTCCTCCCTCCTCCTCCTCCTCCTCCGCCTCTCCTCCTCCTCCTCCTCGCTCCTCCTCCTCCTCCTCCCCCCCCCCTCCCCATCCTCCTCCTCCTCCTCTCCCTCCTCCTCCTCCTCCTCCGCCTCCTCCCCCTCCTGCCTCCTCCTCCTCCTCCTCTCCTCCTCCTCCTCTCCTCGTCCGTCCTCTCCCCCTTTCCAACCCTCCTCCTCCTCGTCCTCGTCCCCTCCTCCTCCTCCTCCCCCCCTCATCCTCCTCCTCCCCCTCCTCCTCATCCTCCTCCTCCTCCCTCCTCCTCCTCCCCCTCCTCCTCCTCCTCCTCCTCCCCCTCCCCCTCCTCGTCCTCCGCCTCCTCCTCCCCCCCCTTCGCCTCCTCCCTCCTCCTCCTCCTCTCCATCCCCGTCTCCTCCTCCGCCTCCTCCTCCGCCGCCTCCTACCCCTCCCCCTCCCTCCTCCCCCTCCCCCTCCTCCTCCTCCTCCTCCTCCTCCTCCTCCTCTCCTCCTATTCGCTCCTCCACCTCCCCCTCCCCCTCCTCCTCCTCCTCCACCCCCCCCCCTCCTCCTACTCCCTTTTTTCCTCCTCCTCCTCCTCCTCCTCCTCCTCCTCCTCCTCCTCCTCCTCCTGGAAATGGAGTGGACTGCAGGTGCGTGAGGGACGTGAGTGAGGCCCGCAGTGTGAGCATCTCTTTTTGTGTGCTTGTATTTATTGTGCTCGTGAATTGTGTGCCGCTGCAACATGTGCATAGTGAGTTTTGTCTGCCCGCGGAAGTGAAAGTTCGGAGATGTGTTGTTGGGATTTAGCTGGCCATTGCACGGCTGGCCGCCGCATGAATTTTTTAGTGCGACCTCGTCCCAGTTTCATTGAAGTCGTTGCTTCTCTTAGTTTTGGTGTTAAAACGGGGATCCCTCCTGCTGTCGTCTCGTCCCTTCCCCCTCCTCTCGCCCCTCCCGCTCCTCCTGGGCCGTGGGCCTCTCCTCCCCCCCCCATCGGGGGCCGTCCCTGGCTGGGGGCTGTGTGAAACGCTCCCTCCTGGGCGTCCGCGTGCGGGCGCCTAGGGGGGAGCCTTTGCCTGCCTCGGCCAGGTACGGCGCCTGCTCGCCCTTGGTCTCCCGCGTCGTTGCTGCGGGCCGCACACGGGCTACGCCCGAAACTCGTGCCATGCCGTTCGTGTCCCACGTGTCGTGTGGTGCCGAGCTTACTGTAATGAGGGGGTAACCCCACCACACTCCGTAGTCCGTGCTGATTTGGACTCATATGGAGCTCCGCCGCCGCCGCCTCCTCCTCCTCCTCCTCCTCCTCCTCCTCCTCCTCCTCCCTCCTCCTCCTCCTCCTCCTCCTCGCCCCTCCCCCTCCTCCTCCTCCTCCTCCTCCCCTGTTACTCCTCCTCCTCCTCCTCTCCTCTCCTCATCCTCCACCTCCTCCTCCTTCTCCTCCTCGTCCTCCTCCTCCTCCGCCTCCTCCTCCTCCTCCTACTCCTCCTCCTCCTCCTCCTCCTCCTCCCCCTCCCCCTCTTCCTCCTCCTCCTCCTTCCCTTTTTTTTTTTTTTTTGCCTCCCTCCTCTCCTCCTCCTCCTCCTCCTCCTCCTCCTCCTCCTCCTCCTCCTCCTCACTCCTCCCCTCACTCCTCCTCCCTCCCCCCCCCTCCTCCTCCTCCTCCTCCTCCTCCTCCTCCTCCTCCTCCTCCTCCTCCTCCTCCTCCTCCTCCTCCTCTCCTACTCCTCCTCCTCCTCCTCCTCCTTCCTCCTCCTCCTCCTCCTCCCCCTCCCCCTCCTCCTCTTGTGCTCGCCGCCGAGAACCCTCGGGGAACCCGCCCAGCGACTGGGGGTTCTCGCGAGTCGCCCGGGAGCGGGCACGTGCGCCAACGAGGGGACACCTCGGGTAGCCCGCCCAACGCACGGGGCGTCCACGAGCGGGCACGGGCGCCAGCGTGGCGAGAGCCCGGGGAGCCCATCTGCTGGCTTAGGAGAGCCACGCAAGAAATGTTCAAGCGCAAGCACTCCTTGGGGAGCCTCTTTACATCACACACACATGTCTGTGCAATCATGCAATAGCATACACATAGTTCGATTGCTAATGCACATGTAGTTGTATCAGCAATTGTATATGCCTCTAACACGCAAGCAGTCACACCCATTCACATGCATACATACATACATACATACATACATACATACATACATACATACATATATACACATACGCACATACATACAAACATATGTACGCAAGTACATACGTACATACGTACATACGTACAACTATGCGCACATACAGACAGACAGCCAGACAGTCAGACATGCATACATATGTACATACATACATGCACACATACATACATGCATGTCTGTATACATAACTACATACAGGCATACAGGCATGCATACATGCATACATGCATACATGCAGATATACACATTTACACAGTCATGCAGACATGCATACATACACACGTGCAGTCAGAAATACACACAAGCACACTTACTTATATACATACGTGTATTCATTCATGTTTAACTACATGCATACACACATATATGTACACATGCATACACACAACCATGCATCCATACATACATATGTATACACATACCTGCACACATGCATGCATACATACATACATTCGTGCATGCATGTATACATACATATAGGTGTACATGCATACTTCCATATCGATACCTCCATACATATATGTGATATATATATATATATGCGTGTCCACAATTTTTTATACACAGACATGCATACAACAGTCATACATACATACATACATACATACATACATACATACATACATGCATGCAATCATACACGCGTACAGTCATGCATTAATGTATGCATACATGCACACCTGCATGCATGCATCTATACATACGTACATGCATACATACATACATACATATACATACACACCTCCATGCAGATATGTATGCATGCATGCATACACATACACACATTTATTTGTATACACATACTGATATCCTAGGCCTCCAACGCCGTGATTCTCTTATCAGCGCGAGCCTCCGCAGTTCTCGGCCCCAACCATGGGGCAGTTCTCTTCGGCCGCTGCCCGTTTCTTGACCTTCCCCCCTGAACCGAAATACGCTTTCGGCCCCCCCCCCCGGACGCCGACGTCGGCGCGGAAAAGTTGGGCTGTCGTGATCCGGCGGCCCCGGCGATGCCGCCGAAGGGCGCCGAGAGCAGGCGAAGCTGGCAGCGAAGCGACGCCCGGAGGCCCTGCGTATCTCCTGGCCTGTCAGGCCGACGTCCACGGGAGACCTGCGGAGGCGGGCGGGCGGGCGCGCTCCCCTCCGGGCCAGGAGGTGTTCCAGCTGATCATGCCCGCGGTGGTGCGCTACCTGGAGGAGACCTGCTCGCCCTTCGCATTCGTCCGCCTCCTCCTGCTCCTCCCGCCGCACCCCGTCACGAGTGCGCAGCATGGTGCAATAAGTGCTCTCTCCTCTCTCTCTCTCTCTCTCTCTCTCTCCCCCCTGGAGGGCGTCCTGAGAGTGGCGCGTCCACCTCTCCGTAATCTTTCTGATAAAGCAGGAATGGTACGAGCTTGTTTCTGTTGTGTGTTTTTCGAATACGCACGGTCCTGCCAGAATGGTGCCCCCGCTGCAGCGGTGGCCTCATGTTAGGTTCGGCGCCGTGCTGCTCCCCTTATTCAGAAGGGCGCTCTCGCCCCAGCGCGGGCCACATTTCCGGATCCGAATGCTCCCTTTCTTTTCTGTTCCCCGGCGTTTCCTTGGTCCTCTTGCACCCCCCGCTCTTCCTGCTCTTGCTTCCGCAGTGAATCCCCGTCCCCCTGATTCTTCATCCTCCTCGTGTCCCTCCTGCTCATCCTCCTGCTCATCCGCCACCTTCTCATCTTCCAATGTGCACATCTCCCAGTTTCAGATTGCGCGTGACACGATGGAGTCATTTTGGGTGCTCCAGGTCCGCTCTGACACCCGTCGGCTGATCGAGAAACACCAGCGCAACGGGAAGGGATGGGAGGGAGGGGGAGGATGTCGGATACGGCACGTCCCGTTCCCCCCCCCCCATCTCCCGCTCCTCCACCTGCTACTGCTCCTCCCTCTCCCACCAGCTTTACCGCGGCCATTGGCATTGGGTTTCGGCCATCCCCGTTACTTTGAGGAGAGCGCATCCAGCTTGTCCCCTTCCCCCCCTCTCCCGCTCCTTCATCTGCTACTGCACCTTCCCCCCCCACCAGCTCCACCGTGGCCACTGGCATTTGGTTTCAGCCATCCCGATTACTTCAGGATGCGGCCCCGTTGTCGTGCAACTATTGGTTTCTGGGGTAACGGACTCTCCCGTAAGTTGCCCAACAGTCTCCAGTATTTCGCCCATGACCACCTCATCCCTAAAGATGGGCTTAGGTATCCTTTGAGCCTATAGCCTATAGCGAGCTTGATAACCCTCCCCCTCCACCTCACCCTCACCATACCCCTCCCCCCATTCTGCTCCCTCCTCCCCTGGCCTGTCCGCATCCCCTCGGCTGGCGGCGGCGGCGTGGTCGACGGCGACGTTTACGACGGCGGCGACGACAACGACGGCGACGGCGCCGGCGACGACGACAACGACGGCGACGGCGACGGCGACGACGATGACAGCGACGACGACGATGACGAGTAGAACGGCGACGACGACGAGTAGAACGACGATGGCGGCGGCGGCCCCGTAGGAGACCCAGAGGGCCATGGCGCGCCAGCAGCAACCCCGCGGCCGGCCTGGGTGACCGGCACCCCGCCAGGGCGCGGCGTTGTGGGCCGTCCGCCTGCGGACGCGCAGGGATTCCCAGGGGGGAGGCCCCCCCCCTCATCCTCATCATCCCCCTCTCCTCCTCTTCCTCCTCCTCTTCCTCCTCCTCTTCCTCCTCCTCTTCCTCCTCCTCTTCCTCTTCCTCCTCCTCCTCTTCCTCCTCCTCCTCCTCCTCCTCCTCCTCCTCCTCCTCCTCCTCCTCCTCCTCCTCCCAGGGAGGGTGGGGAGGGCTCGAAACAACCGAGACGGAGCTTGTGCGTCGTTTTCGGCTTCTCGTGGCCCTTACCAGGCCTCGGGACCTTCAAAACACGACTCGGGATCCAGAGCCGGTCCTGGGGAAGTGCTCGAGAGGTCGGGGACTGGAGAAGGCGGGGCCGGCGGTCCGAGGCGGAGATGTACCCATGACCACCGCTTGGGGGGTCGATCTCCTGGGACCTAGGGCGGCGGTGGATCTGGACATGGTCGGGCCCCAGTCAAGGGAGAAAAATCCGCCCACATCCCGCCAATTTGCGTTCACTGAACGGTCCTGGGCGTTTACCAAACAGCCCTGCCCTGTTCGATTCCTTCCATCTGGGTGCGTTTGCTAAACGGCTTCGCTTGTCGGGGTGCTTATCATGGGGGTGGATGTTCGGCCCCCGACCGCTGGGGGCCCAGATAGATCCATCCGCACCGCCCGCTGGGGTCCCAGCACGTCGGCCCTCCAGGCGGTGGACGTGTGCAGGTCACCGCCTCGCAGGCGGGCGTTGCCCAGAGGCGTCCCTGGCCCGAGGCGCTCCAAGGACTCCCAAGGCGGCCCCCCGCGGTCTGCAGAGCACCCCTCGCGAGGCCCAGGAGGTCCCCGGGGCGGCGCGAGAGGCTGGGGGGCGCCTTGGGCCAGGGGCGCGTTTCCAGCAGAGCCCTCGGGGCAGAGCACCCCTCGCGAGGCCCAGGAGGTCCCCAGGGGCCCCGGGAGGGCGCGAGAGGCTGGGGGGCGCCTTGGGCCAGGGGCACGTCTCCAGCAGAGCCCTCGGGGAGGGAGGCGGGATCGAGGGCAGAGTTGGGCGCTCCAGAGGAGGCCTTCGCCCTCGGCCGGCGGCGTGCGACAGGGGGGGTGGCTGGCCCAGCGCCGTCCCGGCGAAAAGGGTGGCGGCAGCGACCAGGCCCACGATGGCGATGACGGCGTGGACAGTACAGTCCAAAACCCTAATAAGGACGCGCGACTTTGCTCAGGGTGCCCTTGCGTCCTTGCTCCTCCTTGCTCTTGCGTCCTTGAGGTTTTCGTCGTCCGCCGCCACAAAAATCCCAACTTCGACTTCCAAGGGTCTGGCGTCCTTACCGCGCGTCCTTATTCAGGTTTTTGACTGTAAGGCGGAGCGTGGATGCATACAGGTCGGCGTGGGCGAAGCGGCGATGGCGACGGCGACTTCGACGACGACGGTGGGGTCGGCGGTGACGACGACAGCGACGGTGATGACGGCGACTTTGACGACGACGACGACGACGACGACGACGACGACGACGACGACGGCGGTGTTGGCGGTGACAACGACAGCGACGGTGATGACGGCGTCGGCGTCGGCGACGACAGCGATTACGACGGCGGCGGGGGCGGCCTCGGAGATAACTGCGACGGCGGCGGCGACGGCGGCTGCAGAGACGGCGACGGCGACGACGGCGACAGCGGCCGCGGCGGTGGCGACGGCACCGAGGACAGCGACGGCGGCGGCGATGGTGTCCGTGGCAGCGTCGACGCCGCCGAGGACCGCGGCGGCGGCGGCCGCGGAGACGGCGACGCCGAAGACTGCCGCGACGGCCGCGGCGGCAGCGGCTGCGCTGGCCACGGCCCTTGCGGCGGCAGGCGAGGAAGGACCTGCCGCCCGCGCCGGCCCATGCCGGCCTCAGGTGGGGGCGGGCGCGGAGCCCTGCCGGGGGCGGGGCGCGCCGCCATGCCCGCCGCCTCGGGCGAGGGGCAGCGGGCGCAGGCCCGGCCGCCCGCCCCCGCGAGCTCGGCGGCCGCCGGAGGCCCTCGGAGGCCCTCGGAGGCCCTCGGCGGCCCTCGGCAGCCCGGCTGGCGTCGCGCAGGGCGGCGGCGACGTCGCCGTCGAGATCCCCGTCGCCGCGTCGTTGTCGCTGCCGCCGTCGCCACCTTTGCCTTCGCCCTCGTCACCGTGCCGCCTCCGCCTTCGCCGCCGGCGCTGCCGCCGCCGTCGCCATCACCGCCGTTGCCGTCACCGTCGCCGTCGTCGTGTCGCCGCCGCCTCCGCCACCACCGCCGCAGTCGCCATCGCCGTGTTGCCGTCCCCATCGCCGCCGCTGCTGCGGTCGCCGCCGCCGCGGCCGACGCCGTCGTCGTCGCCACCGTCGCCGACCGCAGTTCTCGAACGAGCGACCCCAAGGGACATGGTGAAATTCCCAAGCTGGGGCCCAGGGGAGCTTCCATCTGCCTCAGGCACTCTCGTGGCTGTGGACACAGAGAGTTCGGACAGTGGGATTACTCGTTCCCTCACCTCTCCCACTACATTCGGTATGGTTTGTTGCAAGGCCAGTGGACCCATGTCGACCACATTTTGTGCCAACTCACTTCCCTCAGTCACTGCAGTGTGAGGTGATTTCGCAAACGTTCCTGGGCCTCTCAGGCTAATATCCTCTCGTTCCATGGTTTCTCCGCGGCCCGCGGTAGACTTCGGCTAGGATTTCTTTCTCACTCTGAGCTCCGCCCACGCTCATGCATCCCCTATCCTCATGATCACGCGCGTCAGACTCCCAGGATACATTCTCTGGGACAGGTCATGTTGGCCATCTCTCTTCCTCTTCCCCTCAGGGATTTTTCAGTGCGGTAGGTCCGATGGTGCTGTTCACCTGTGGTCCAGTGCCGCACGTTGTTCTCGAGTCGCGGCGCCGCCAGGGCTATCCCAGGCAGCGCACATTGGAACTGACCTGGCCACTATGCTATCCCTGCGCTCCGTTTCCCTTGTCATGTTGCGCTGCTCTGGCTGCTGCTGACAAGCTCACTCCTGGCGCATGGACACAGTTTTTTGTAGGACGCTCCCAGTGGTGCATCTGCTTTCAGCGAGCGGCTTGACTTGCCTGGCATTCTTGCCGCTGCTTGGCAAAGACGGATTGAATCCGACTCCCGTCATTCCTCCCTCCCCCCTTGTTCTGCGCCTCGTCCTTTCTCCTACTGCAGGGGAGAGAGGAAGGATCATCGGCACAACTGTCCTGCTCAGCGTGCTTCTCGTGCGCCGCAGGCGATGGCGGTTGAGGGCACGGGGAAGGCCCGCTCTCGCTTGCTTCTGCCAGGGAAAGTAGGGGTTCAGCACACCAGGAGGTTTTTGTGATGAAGCGGAGAAGAAGAAGGAGGGATGAAAGGCAGGAGGACACCCCTCAGGAGTACGGCGAGGAGAATTCTGGAGTAGTACGGCTCTTGTTGTCTGGGGTATTTCAGTGGGTTCAAAGGGTGTCTAGGGGTCGGTTCTAGTGGGGCGGATGAGGTTGAGGATCATTTGTTATTGGGATGATGTGACGTCTCGGGGAACTGCGGAAGACGAGGGAGAGCAGCATCACCAGAGAAAAACATAGAATTCGGGGTCCTCCCTCCCCGCTCCACCACCGCCGCCCCGTTTCCCTACCAATCTTCACGTCCTCCTTACCCTCCCGCCCCTGTGGGGGCAGCAAAGGGTAGGAATTAGGGGCAGGGGCAAGGGGCACCAGACGGAGTCAGAGCCAGGAGCAGACTTCGCAGCAGGATGCGAGTTGGAGAGGGGGCAGGGGCCAAGCCGGCCAGCTCGACCGAGACCGCAGGCCCCGCCCCCTGCCCGCTGCCCACCCTCCCGCGGCACGTGGCCACGGCTCCTCTGGCGCGGCGGGAGACGCTGGGCCCGGCGCGCGCTCCTGCCCACGCGGGGCGGAGGACGCTCGCGCTGGCGCGGCGCGCGGCCCTGCTTCCGACGGCCTGGCGAGGGGGACGAAGACGCGCCGCGCCCAGGAAGGAGCGCAATGTCAGTGTCGCTTGACCGATCCCCGTCCCCATCCCCGCCCCCTTCGAGAGCCCCACCAATTCCCCCCCCCAGTTGGGGATACGCCCCCTCGAACCCCGAAGGGAACGGCCCATATCCCCATCTAGGGGGGCAAGTCGGCCAGTGGGGCCCAGGCCACGCCCCTGGGGATGGGGATCGGTGAAACGATGCTCAGAGGGGGAAGCAGATGCGCCGCGCCCAAGGCGGAGCGCATTGGGGGGAGGCGACCTTGCGCGCGAGCCGAACAAAAAAGCCGCGCTCCGCTCGCCGGCGCGCGAGCCGGCCTCCCCGACGGCAGGGGCGACTCGGAGAGCGCGCGCGCCCGGGCCGTGCGAGGAGCGCGGCTGCCTGGAAGCTCTCGCGCATCGCTTGGGGCGAGGGTCCCGGTGTCGCCCTCGCGGCCGCGGCCCCGTCCGTGTGCGGCGGCGGGGCGAGCAGGAGCTGGGCGCCGCGCCCGTGTGGGAATCCAAGGTGTTGGGAACGGGAGCGGCGCTGGGGCGAGAGCAGCACGCAGCTCTGTCGCGCGCGGTGTGCGCCGCGTCGAAGAAGCAGCGTCCATGTTGCATGGCTGACTTGGTGGGTAGGATGGAAGTGCCTGGATAAGGTTGCGGCCGAGCCGCTGGTCATGGGAGCGACTGGATCTACTGGCAAGGCCAGGATACGGGGACACCGGGGGCAAGCTTGAGCAGAAGCAGGAGCGCAGGTCAGGAGCATGCGTGTATGCAGGGGCAGGCGTTGAAGCGACACTACCAGCTCTGGAGCGGGAGAGCAACAGGAGCGGGAGGCCGTTAACTGGCGGGAGGCGCACCAGTAACACATTGCAAGACTCCACGATGGCGCGTTTTGCGGGGGAAGGGACAACGCCATGGGGGGTGGGGGGGGCAGAGCCCTCGGCCTTCCTCTTCCTTCTTGGCCGCCACTATCACCATCGTCATCCTCCGCTCTTACCTTCCCTCCTCTTCACCCTCTTCCCAGGAGGCAACACGCACACAGACACAACTGATCGCTAATGCTCAGGAGAATGTGGGAACAGATTGGAAGTGGGAGGGAAGACGAAACACCAGACACTATGGAACATACAAGGAATCCTGGGATGTGTGCCTATTTGTTGGGTGTCCCTGGGCCCCGTCATCTTCCTCCTCCTCAATTCTCCCGCTGACTCTCCGAGTCCTCTTCAACCCCCTCCCCCCTTGCTGCTGCTGCTGCTGCTGCTTCCCTTCTCCTCCCCCTTCCCGCCCTCCTCCCTCGTGGCACACCTCCCTCCCTCGTTCCTCCACCGGTCTCCTCCTGCTCCTCATCACTCTCCTCCCCTCGGCCCTCGCCCCCCCCCCCCCCCCTTCCCTCCCCTCCCCCTACCCTCACTTCCTATGACCCAATCCGTTTGCTCGATGGCGACGACGACGACGACCAGCGACCAGCGACCCCGTGGCTCAGCCCGAGCCGCTCGCGCAGCGGTGCCCCCCCCCCCCCCGCACGAGGAGCTGAGCGCGGGTCAGCCGCCGTCGGATACGGAGCCCGCCCGTCTGGGGCGGGGCGCGGCGGCGGCCGCCGCCGAAGCCGCCGCCGCCGCCTCGAGCGATCGGGGGCTCGAGGGCTCGAGGGCGCGAGCGCTCGAGGCCTTCGGGCGAGGGGGCGGCCGCCGCCGAAGCCGACGCCGCCGCCTCGAGGCGCGGGCGCTCGCGGCGACGGGCGCCGCGGGCGCTCGCGGCGAGGCGACGGGGCCGCCGGCGGACGCGCGGAGCCCGCCCGGGGCGGCGCGCGGCGGCCGCCGCCGGCCACCGCCCCCCCGACCGAGGCCGCCGCCGCCGCCTCGGGGGTTCGCGGCCCGAGGGCGTCTTGGGCTGCGCCTCCCCAGAGGTCCAGCGCCTCCGCAGGAGTCGAGGCCGCGGCCCGTCGCCGCCGTCGGCCTCTGAAGAGGCCCACGGCCCGGCTGCGGGGCCGTCGACGGAAGCCTAGTCGGGATGCGAGAAGCCGGTCGTGGAGAACGGGTCGAGACTCGGGAGCCTTGAGACGGGGGTCAATGCAAACGGGGGTCAGCCACGGCTCCGGATCCTGCAGGATTCTGCGAAGATCCCCTCTGGCTGACCCGGGTTAGCGAGCCGTTCGTGGCCGCGAGGCGGCAGCACATATTGGCTGACCCGGGTTTGAGAAGACCTGCGTTGCAGTTTTTTTTTCTTGCATTGCAGTTTTTGGTTTCCTGCTGACCCGGGTCTGGATTGACCCGGGTCAGAAGATCCCCGAGAGACTTCAGGGGGCCCCGTGCTGAAGAAGTCACGACGTCGGCTGCGGCGGCGGCTCTGCAACCGCTGGCGGGTCAGCATAAAGCGGCACTCAACTCGCCAAATGACGCCAGAGCTGGGCCCGAAGCAGTGCACAGCGGGCGCGGACAGAGGAGGAGGAGGAGTAGCAGCACAGGGCCGAGGAGGGAGGGAGGAGAGTTGCCAGCGTCCCAACTGATGTGAAGGGCGTGAAGGGCTCCTCCAATGCACGTCGGTCGTTGGAAGTAGACATTGCTGGATGCCCAGATCCCAATCTACTTTAGGCGCCTCCCTACTTCAAGAGTCGGGCGGTGGTCCTTCTTCCCTCCTCCTGAAGGGGCGGGCGGAAGCCCAATCTATGTCAACGCCTTCCTACTTCATGTTTTCACCCACTTCTTCCGACCGACGTGCACCCCACACCCCTCCCCTCTCCCCAACTGATGTGAAGGGACTCCGCCCAGCGTCCCAACTGCTGTGAAGGAACTCCTACAATACACCCCCTCCCCCCCCCTCCCCTTCCCTTCTCGACCCCTTGCCTGCCTTCTTACACAAGTAACCAATGTGAGTACTGCTCTCCACTCTCCCCGAATACTGTTCGAGCGCGGTGCACCCTTTGTTGAACACAGGGCCACATCGTTGTTGCTGCTGTCGTTGTTGTTGGTGGTGGCGTTGGTGTTGGTGTTGGTGTTGTTGGTGGTGGTGTTGTTGTTGTTGTTGATGTTGTTGTTGGTGGTGTTGTTGTTGGTATTGTTGTTTTGTCCGAGCGAGGTCCTACAATCGGGGTGTTGTTGGTGCTTCGCAATGATGCTCCCACTTCGCTGATCAGTGTTGGCCCAATTTTTGAATCGGCGTCGTGCTCCAGTCGTTCAGCATGGCACTCTCCCCCAAGCGCAGGCCACATTTCTGAAATCGATACCTTCCTCGTCGTTGTCGCCCACATCCTGTCCACTCCTCCGCCTTCCCCTGATCACCCTGCTCCTCCCGTTCTTACTTCTACCGCTGCTGCTGCTGCTACTCCTCCTCCTTCATTTTCCTCCACTTGCGTCAGCTTTTGCTCATCATTCTGCTTAAATCATCTAATGTTCAATGTGCACAGCTCCTTTGCAGATTGCGCATCGGACGATGGGGTCGTTTTGATGATCCAGGTCCGCTGGGACACTCGTCTGCGGATAGAGAAGAGTCAGTGCGATGGGAAGGAATTGTCGGGAGGGGTAGGATGTCAGATATGGCGCGAGCAGACCTAGCTTGTCCCCTCCCCTCTCCTGCACCCCCCTTCCCTCCCCGTCCCTCCCTCTCTCCGTCCCCTCCCCTCCCCTCCCCTGCCCATCCCCCTCCCCATCTCCTCCTTGGGTCATGTCCCCTCCCGCTCCGCTGTCCTCCTTTCGACCCATCGCCGCCGCCACCGCCGCCGCCCCACCACACGCCGCCATCGCCGTTGCCCAGCTGAGCGACTTCGGGTAAGGGAGTCGCGCCGGAGATGAGCGCAGGCAGTGCCACCGGCGTCCTGGCTGGGGATGCGTGCGTGCGCATTTGGCCACTGCGCTGTCAGACGTGCTGAAGACTCCTTGCGGCGCGCACGCTGCATGATCCATGGTAATTGCTCGGGCAGTGCCACGCTTCTCCATCGTGGTCTGCAATCGGCATCGATGGAGCGATACCAATGTTGCAAGTTTCCGCAAGCTGGGCAGCTGTGCAGCTGGTCCCCTGGTCTCGCACGCAGGCGCGCGCGCTCGCCTGCATGATGTCGTCCCGATATTCGCCGGCATCGTGTTGACCCTCAGCCCCCTTCCCCTTCACCTATACCTGATCCTACTGCCCCTCTTCCCCTCCCCCTCCCTTCTCCCTCCTCTGCCCCGTCATCATCGCTCCTCGTTCCTCCTCCCTCTTCTGTCTTCGAATGTAGATTGCGAGAGTGGGGAGGAGGAAATCGGATCCACTGAGGAATGAACGGAGTATAGGGATGCACACTGGAGGAGGAAGGAGGGGGAGGGATGGGCAAGGACAGAGGCGAGGGAGGGAAGGAGGCAGTGATGAGAGGGCGAAGAGTGGCGATCGAAGGGTGGGCGGCGTGGCAAAAGAGATTCAGGGAGGAGCGGGGGGCAAGAGGAGATTGCCAGAGGAGGAGAGAGGAGCGAATCAGGCGGGGCTTCGGGGCAAGGGGAGTGCTCGGGGTTCAGGATAAACAGGGGGGTTGGGGGAGGGGTCTCGGGGTTTAGGGGGTTTAGGTCGGGGTTTCGGATATGGTGGACAGGAGGAGGAGGAGGAGGAGGAGGAGGAGGAGGGAGGAGGGAGAGGAGGTGGGAGGAGGGAGGTGGGAGGAGGGAGGAGGGGAGGATGGGAGGAGGGAGGAGGGAGGAGGAGGGAGGAGGAGGGGAGGTAGGGAGGGAGGAGGAGGAGGAGGAGGGGAGGAGGGAGGAGGAGGGAGGAGGGAGGAGGAGGGAGGAGGAGGAGAGGAGGGAGAGGAGGGAGGAGGAGGGAGGAGGAGGGAGGAGGAGGGAGGCGGAGGAGGCGGAGGGAGGCGGAGGCGGAGGAGGAGGAGGAGGAGAGGAGGAGGAGGAGGAGGAGGGAGGGGTTTGGGGAGGGGGCTGTGGACAGAGTGAGGCCACACGAGGGCGGCAAGGAGAAGCCAGGGGGGGGCCTTCGGAGCGGAGCGGCGGAAGGGATGGGTTAGCGGAGGCGGCCCTCCCAGGGGACTGGGGGAGCTTGGCCGTGCACGCAGAGGGAGTGAGGAGGGAGGAGGGAGGAGGGGGAGGAGGAGGGGGAGGAGGGGGAGGGGGAGGAGGGAGGAGGAGGAGGAGGAGGAGGAGGATGGAGGAGGAGGAGGAGGAGGAGGAGGAGGAGGAGGAGGAGGAGGAGGAGGAGGAGGAGGAGTAGCAGAAATCCCTCCCTCCTCAATCCATCCTTCCTCCCCCCCCTCGTCCCAGTCTCCTTCCTCGTCGTCGTCCCCCCTACCCCCCTCCCTCGCAAGCTCCTCCCTTCGTGTCGGCTTGCCCTCTTCCATCCTCGTCGCCCAGGCCCCGGCCCTCGTCCTCGTCGCCCCCGCCCTCGCCGCCCCCGTCCTCGCCCCCGTCCCCGTCTCCTCGGCGCCGCCGCCGCTGCCCTCGTCGCGGCCGTCGCCGCCGCCTCCACGGGCGTCCCTGCCAGGACCACGCCAACTACTTCTGCGAGTATGCCTATCCCGGGGACGCCTCGCGGACACGCCGCCGCCCCCGATCGGGAGTGGCCCCCACGGTGCCGGGGCGTCTCGTGTGGCGCGGTTCTCCGACGATGGGGCCGGGAGCCTGCCGCGCGCCCCGCCCGCGGCGGAAGCCAACGGAGGGCCGGCGGGGGGAAGAGTTCGGAGGATAGATCGATCCAGAGCGTTATGATGTGCCAACCGGGCCCTGGGAGACACTCGTCCGACACTGTTTCGACGATGTTTCGGCATTTTTCCAAGTGCTGGGAAAGTATTTCTGGGATGTGGTCTTTCAGTGCGGTGGGAACGACATACCCAGAGCGTTCCGGAACGCTCTCAGAGCGTTCCAGCACGCTCTGAGAAGGCCGCCGCGCGTGATGCATCTTCAGAGCCGCTGGAGCTCAGACATGCCCGATCTATCCCTGTCCAACTTTGTCCCTGTCTTGGCCTCGTCTATTCGGATTAGTGCACGCAGCATTTGTGAGGCCCGTCTCTGCCCCGACCCCTGCGGCATACTTCGGCCTCAGGTCGGGGAAGCGTAAGACTCGAGTGCGCCAGAACTTAGGTTAGCCGACGTTTTTTGACGAGCGCGTCTTAGATTTTGACGGTCCAGTATTCGTGGGATGTTTTCTGCGGGAGTTCGCGTCAAAGTTTAGCAGACTGGGTCTCGTCATTTCCATGATGGCCCGCCCCGTCAGGCCAACCCGAGTCCCCCGAACCCGGGACTGAAGTCTCCCTGGTCTTAAGACTCGGGCAGCATTTGTGGGGCCCTTCTCTGCCCTGACCCTTGCAGCATGCTTCCGTTTCCGGGTGGCTTCGGCAGTGCATTTTCAACAAATATAGTTAGTTGTTAGAGCGATCAGGGAGAAAGTGTGTCCGCAATCCATTGTGGCTCAGATGGTCGACGCCAGAATGTGATTATGTATATTGAGTAATATTGTGTGGAGGAGAAGGTCTCATCTAGTGTCACATTGCTTCATGGCTTTGCCTACGTGGTAACGCAGCTGGCTAGCTGGCTGCACATTCGTGTGGCTGGTTCTGTCTTGTATAATTTTCCACGGCACTTGTTGCATGACCAATGTGGACGACCATGCGCCGACATCCTTTCCGGGAGCAGAGCCAGGAAACTGGCGTGGGCAGCCCACACATGGGGCAATGTTCGGCAGTGAGCTGGATTCCAGCAGTCGATCTGCCAGTACCAGCACTCCTATTCTCGCCGTTCACCACGTAGTTACCAATTTCGATCGTATACATTTACAGCACGTCTCTACGCCACCACTTTCCGCATGACTCGCACAGTCAGCCCAGCAACAGGCTCACCTATGCCAGCATACCACTTTATTGCTACGCTAAGCATCGATGCGCACAGCCAAAACCTCGACGACGTGTGAGTGCATACCACCACCTACTGAAAACACAACAACCGAAATCACATTACCCTTTTGGTCGCGATCACAAGACTACCACATTTGGCACCACATGGGTTTATCTTGGCGCTTGTTGTACGGTACATACAGCGCTGTGCATACGACGCCACATTTACGAGAGGACCTCATTGGTACCCTGCGGGCAAAATACTTTTGAACTTACGAGCAACATGTCTACGGGTGGCGCAACGTGGCCAGCGGCCGCTCTACATCGCAACAACAAGCGGTCGTCCTCCAACGAGGCCTTTTCAAGACTGGCACGAACCATACCTATGCGCACTCTACGATGTAGATGCAAACGGTGCTTTAAACAGAGTTTGTAACATACGTTTTGTAATTATGGATTCAGCGACATGTTTGAGCACCAGGAATGCGAACAGCAACGCGACCCGGGCACACGGCTCATTGACATCAGTGTGCTTGGCGGTGAATGGATCGACGCGACATTGGTTAGATCCGAGATGGTCATGATGGACCCAATCAGTTTGACTCGACGTCCTCAATTTCCAGGCCCAGACCGGCGACGGGCTCCCCAGATGGGGCCTGTGCGAGCATCCCCGCTTCAGAGCCACATGACATGACTGTGGTAGAATTACTATTCGACCGAATGCGATCATTCAGCCACCTTGCCGAACCGCACCCTGGGAACACCGGTGGGGCGTTTGGAAGAGGGCGCGGCAACGCGTCACATTGCACCAGTTCCCAAACAGACTGTGCCATCTTCAGAGGCAGCGGCGTGGAAACAACAACAGGCCACAACGCGTGGTCGGACAACCCCGCGGAAGACAGCCCGTCTCGCAGGCCCGGCGACTTGGCAGCCAGGAAGGCGGCGGCGCCGGCTGCGCATGGGCACCGCGCTCCAAAGCAGCGCTGCCCAATTCGACCTTCTGGGGCCAGAGCGGCCAGGCCGAGCCTACCTCGCCGTTCAGCTCCGGCACAAATGTTGGCGCAGACTGATCAGTCCGACAGACCATCGTATCTCACCGACGATCAGAAGATTGAATTCCTGCCTGTTTCGGAAAGCTGTGGAAGAACACCAGCGCCAAAACTTGTTGCGTGGGGGGCGGACAAACTCGCAGCCCCACAACAACAGCAGCAGTCGCATGCAAATTCCTGCAGGCATGCTTGAGACATCAAGGAAGTCACCGCGCATGTAAACATATAACTCACGTAGTCCGTCGCGCTCGGAATTTAGCGCGCGCGCCCGTCGAAGGGAGCTGGCGCCGAAGCGACAGCGCGATCCATGGTGGATGCGCATGGTTGCCCCAGGTGGAAGACGCGCGCAGTCGTGAATTGCTGCGAAACCAGGAGAGAGGGCTGTCGGGGGGGAGGTCATGAGGGCGACCAAGTTACCCTTGGTTGTGGTGCCTCGAGTGTCGGTGTCGAGTGTTGGCGTTCTTGCCATCCTCGCCGCGCCCCCTCCACCGGGGTCGGGGGGCAGGTTCGGGGCGTTTTTTTTGGGGGGGCGAGCGGGCCGGCAGATGGCCAACGTGCGCCGATGACAGTTGCCCCCCGTAGGCGCGCGCGGCCAAGGGGGCCAACCCCAGCGCGCATTCGCGCGCGCGTGGTTCGACATCGAGGCGCAGAGTGGCCGCGAGGTGCGACCGGTGGACGTTGCATCTGTTCGGCCCTGGTGTCGGTTGCGCTATATTTGCCTCCCAGCTTCTCCGCGCGCCACGCCGAGAGGAGGTGGGGGGGTTCGCGAAGAGACCTGCGCAACGCGCTCGAAGATACTTCCGACGCGCGCCGCGCGCCAAGGGGCGGGGCACGGGCGAGGGCGGTAAGAGCAGGACATTGCATGGCAAGGGTATCTCGTCATTCATTGCATCCCTCTTCACCGCCGACTACGACGAAATCTTCTTGGGGGGCGATGGCGAGAGAATGCCCTCTTCTCCGCCAGCACGAGGGAGGGCAGAAAACTTCGCTCTATCGGTAAGGATGGCCGTCGCGCGCCGCGCAATTCGCACGGCGTCCCCAACCTTCTCGCGCCCATGGGGTTCCGCCGCCCACGTTGTTTCGAATGTCTTGGAGCGCGTCGACCGCGACGTCTTTGCAGAGGGCGGGCCAGCTTGCGCGCCCATGGCCTCCTCTTGCAAAAGTGCGCATGGCAGCGTCGAGGATTTCATTTGGAATATGTGCGATCCCCTGGCGCCGTTTCTCCGCGTTCCCACTTCGTTTGATCCGTGGGCAGAATTTGACAACATTATTCGGGAGCTCGGCATCGAGCTGAGGCATGGCGACGCGTCGGAGAACGGCGATCACCTGATGCCGCGTGACCCGCCGACCCGCCATCTACGCCTCTGTTGTCTCCCGCGACGCTTGCGCCTGCCACTCGCGAAGATGTCGACGCTGTGATCGGCAGCGAGCTGGCGCCGCGTATTATCGGCGCGCCATCCAGCGATGACAATGTCTACCCGATCACATTGAGCAGCCCGCAGGCCCCTCCCCACCGCGCTATTTGCAACCAAAGCACCGCGGTACACTGGCTGGGGAGGCGAGGGCCGGGCCCGCGGCGCAGGCCCACAGCGCCTGCGCGATGGCGGCCGATGTTGGAATCGCGCTGCTCGGGCTTGGAGAGGCGCGGGCGGCCGTGTCATCCACGCCTCGTGCTATCGCGCAGCTGGGGCAGATCGCCGACGTCTCAGCATATTCGCTTCTACCAGCGACCGCGACGCACGTCGCGTCTGCTCCTGGAAGCGCCGCGCGAAGCATCGACCCGGCTGTTCTATTGGCGCAGAGTCTGCGGGCCCCAGCCAGGGGCGTTACTCCGTGGAATAGCGGGCGCGGGGGCGGCGTGGACTGGCCTGCAGCTAACGTTGTCGAGGTCGCACCACGCTCGCGAGCGGGCGCTGATCATGCCATTCGAGAGTGCGAGGCGCTACCTGATGGCCATCGCCTGAAGCTCCTCTGCGTCGGGGCACGGCCAGGCCCTGTGAATGAGCGGGCGCTCTCATGGGGGCCAGCGCGGGCGCGCGCAGATGCGCGCGCGCGATCGAGTGTCAGCCCGGCGCGGAACCTCCGACAGATATCCCAGCGCGCCGCGGACCTGCCCGTCTTCTCGCCGCTGCATCACGCGAGCGGGCCGCTGGGGAGGCCGCGCGACGGGCGAGGGGCGCGCGCGAGGCCCCTTCCCATTCCAGCCGAAACAATGGCGACGGGGCCGGGCAGGCGCTGGTCTGGCCTTGACCCGCGGCGAAGAGATTTCATCGAGGAATGACTTGATGATGGAGTGGATGGATCACAAGGCCGACGGCCTGCGCATAGTTCTGGGGGGGGGGGGGGGATCAGAAACGCGAGGCAATTCGCAAGGTGAGGACAAAGGCAAGGGCGCTCGCAACAAGGAAGAGCGTTGATACCTCACGCGCCAAGTGGGAGCTCAATCGCCCCAGGACCAGGGGAGGGGCGAGGGGGGGGCCGCGGCGCTGATCGCCAGGAGCGTTGAAAGGAAGGGCGTGCCAGTCAAAGAAGAATCGGAATAATAAATGCGTCCCTCCAACTAGCCGGGTCGGTGCGCCTCCGACGCCAATGCGACGGCGATGCCCAGCTCGCACCAGCTTTTTTTCGCGCGGATCGCAGTCGAGATCTCCCGCGGCAGTGCGTGGTTGCGAGAAGACGCCAGAGTCCATTTGGAAGCGCGCGCATTCGACGCGTTCGGAGGCGCTCGAGGAGGACGTCGCCAGCGGGGGTGGGAATCGCGCGGCCCCTGAACTCGTGGCGCCAGCCGAGCCAAGTCAATGACCAGGCGACATTGAGGCGTGCTCGGCCACTTTCTACGCCGAGGTCCTCGTGGATTGCGTCGCGAGCCTCGTCGCATGGGTTTGGCAGTTCTGCTCCCGTGGCGCAGGGGGCCACGGCTGAGAGGTCCGCTGCTTCATTGGGTCTGCCCTTGGCGCGTGGCACTTGGGCCCAAAAATTCGCGGTCCACCGCCAGCGAGAGCGGGGTCGCGCCTGGCAGCGGGCCCAGGGGCAGCGCCATTGTCGGGGCAGGCAATTGGCGCGGCCGGCAAGCCTGCAGGGGCACCCGCGCCCCTTGTTTGGATACTTGCAAGCGGGGCGAGCGGGGCATCTCCTGCTGACGCGAGCAGCTACAACGACGGCGATGAATCACGCGCTGTCTAATGCCACCGCTCCTGCCGAACACCGCAGGAGAGGGGGCAGCGGGAGATGAGGAATTGCCCCCGTCATAGGAACCTGGTCAATATTGACGAGATGTTTGATGACCGGACCTTGTGTGAGGACTGCGTGGACTAGACGCCTTGCTACAGCTACAGGGGGGGTGGGGGGGGGGCACGGGCTCAGGGGGGGGAATGCACGCATCGTCCCCCGACCGCACGCACATCGCCGATACAAACCCGCTAGCCCGCCCAGCCCAGGACGCGCGGCAGGAGGCCCATCGCCGGTCTATCTGCGCTGCCCCCCAGCCTCCTGGGGAGCGCATGCCCCCAGGACGCCAAGGGGGCAGCGGATGTCGAAGCTCTCGGGCCCCAGTCCACCGCCAGAGCATGTCCTTACCCATCGCTGCGGAGGCGCGTCTCGGGATCTCGAGGAGCGGTCGAGATAGACATCTCGCAGGGGCGGGCAGATTCTTTCATGATGCCGCGGGAGTGGATGTGGACATATTCCAGCGTCGCACCCCGGGCCCCGAAGCACATCAAGATCCACTGCCTCTGGGGGTCGTGAATATCAGTTGCTCAAGTAGTGGTCATACGTCACACGTAGATTCCAGCCGCCCGAGCGGGGGATTAGGGGTAACGATAGAGGGGGATAGGCATATGGGGAGAATCATTCATCCCCAATCGCCCATTGATCGCCGATAGGGGCCCGATAGCCCCGACCTGCCCAGCAAGGTACGGATTCACTGTCGGAGGCCTATCGCCGATCTATCGGCGATGCATCGCCGATTCCAGGTCGATGCATCCCCCCTATGCCATTCCCCCCCATCGTTGCCCCTCAGGGGTGGGGGAAAGGATTACCGAGATTGCCATCGGCTCAATGGGGAACCTGAGCCCAGAGAAGTATTGGATAGTGTAGCAACTTGCAAACGAGGGGCAGAATCCAGCATCTGGCCGGCACTCCTCAGATTCACAGGGGTGGCCGAAACACGTATGCCACTGGCAGGAACAGGGGAATTGCGAGAGGGGAAGGAGGGAATGAGGGCTGAGCAGGCAGGAGGAGGAAGCCGCCGTCGACGACGACCGGGGCGACGACGATGACGACGACGGGGGCGACGACGGCCACGACGACGCAGGCCAAGACGGCCGCGACGACGACGGCGACGAACACGCCCTGACGCCCTGCCTCTGACAGCGGGCTGGCGGGTCTGTGCCCTGCACCCAGCAAGCACCGCCGTCGCTCTCCCCCGTCCTCTTTTCCCGTCGTCGTCGTCGTCCTCGTCGTTCTCGCCGTCGTCGTCGTCGTTCTCGTCGTCGTCGTCGTAGCCGCCGCCGCTGTCGTCGTCCGCGGCTGCCTGGTCCGCCCGCTCCTCCTCCTTTTCCCGCTCCCCTCTGCCTCCTGCGACCTCGCTCCCTCTCTCCTCTCCGCCCGCCCCTCCTTCACCATTATCATCCTCCTGCCTCCCCCCTGTCTCTCTTTTCCCTCCCTTCCTCCTTCCGAGCATCCTTCCTGCATCCCTGGCCCCTTGCCCCCCCTCCTACCCCCCCCTGCCCTCATGTTTCTCCCCTCATTCCGTGTCCCCCATCCCATCATACTACCTGTGTGACCTTGCACTGAATTATTCTGAACGAGTGGCTGGCCTTTGTACCTTCTCCACGCCCGCGTTGCACTACATTACTCCGACCGGCCGGCCGACCGCGGCCGTACGGGTCCCGCTCCTACACCGGCCAATCACCGCATTGGAAGCGCGTCATTGTCGTGCCTGCCGGTGTGTTGTCGCACTGGATTATTCTGACTGGCCGACAGCGTGACAGTCCAGCGGCCCCTCTCAGTTTGGAAAGCTTGCCAAACGCCTTACCCTCAACGGCCCAAGCCGGCCCCAAGGCGGCCCAAGAGGCCCCCAGGATGGCCCAAGCTTGCTCTGCGAGGACCCCCAGCACGGCCTCACTGAGCACGAATCGTTGACTCTCGTTATCCAGCCTGTGGTTGCACTTGGGCGTCTTTTTTGTTTCCTACACACACATATATATTTATATATGTTATTTGTGTGTATATATATATTATATTTCATTTCTATTCCCTCCGGACTTGGATGGGCCAGCCGAGGTCTCGCCCGGTGCCTGGTGAGTGCCCGCTCGCGGGCGCCCTCGTGCGCCGGGCGGGCGGGCCAGCCGAGGTCTGCCCCCCCCCCCGGGTGCCCGGCGGGCACCCGGGGGGGGGGGGTAGACCAATTCTGCAATTCCAACGCCATCGTCAACACTTTCCACAATTCTGCAGAGCTGGGTTGATCGGTCTGCCCCTCTCACCATCTCCGAGCGCATCGCAGAGCACAGCGCAATTCTGCAGAGCACATCGCAACTCTGCAGCGCCATAGCCAACACATTCCACCGGGGGGCAGCCGCAGGGATCGCACGGCCCAGCTCTGCCACGCAGCTCGCGGCGCGCGCACCTCATCCACCCGAGGAAACTCGAGGTAGTGGGTCGGGTCCTGGGCGGAATGATTGGGGCTACTCTCGTGCAGAGTTGGCCGGCCCCACGCGGGGGGCTGCGTGTCCTTGCGGGTGTCGGATTTGCCTGTGCCCGACTGTCGACGCGGCGGTGGCCACGCTGCAGGAGTCCAAGGTTGAACGCCGACCTTACACCGGTGGTCGGTGGTGTGGGGTGCGCGGTGCGAGCTGCGGGTGGTGGTGTGACACCACCTGCAGCGTGCACCACACGGCTTGCTCCACACAACCTGCATCACACAGATGGCACCGCACAGTTTGCGCCACGTACTGCATGCGCCACAACTGTGACTCCACATGACTTACGCCACCTAGTTAGTTTGCACCACGTAGCTTGTATCACATATCTTGCATAGCTTACACCACGTGTAGTGCATCACGTAGCTTACAGCATACAGCTTGCACATCCACAGTGTAATGACTTACTGTTCAGGGTCCAAGCTGGCAAATAGTTGTTTGACCTGATATTTACGTTCTCACGTTTCAGATTCCGACAGCCCAAGGCTGCCCACGATGCCCCGACAATCGCCCCTTGACTGCAGAGCATGCTCCGAATATGGCCCACCAACACAGCCCCAAGACGGCCCAAGAGCCAAACACAGCAAGGTCCGAATGGAGGCCCAACACAGCCCCTCTCGTGGCCCTTGTGAGTCCGAGTCGGATCAATGTTTTAGGCCTCCCAAAGGTCGTTTGAAACTCATTAGAGCCCCATTTGGGCAGCATCGCCGCCTGGTTGGTCTGCATCCGTATCTGTATGATTCTTGAACGGTGTGCCTGTCGTTAGTTGTCATTCTAGTTTTCGTCCTCTTCCCACCTCGTTCTCCGCGCTGCTCCTCCTGCCGATCTGCATCCTACTCTGGCTCATCCTCGCCACGCGCGTGTTGAATTCCTCTCCGCCTCCCCTTCTTTCACGCCCCC
This sequence comes from Prorocentrum cordatum, assembly GCA_963575745.1. Classification (NCBI taxonomy): domain Eukaryota; class Dinophyceae; order Prorocentrales; family Prorocentraceae; genus Prorocentrum; species Prorocentrum cordatum. Next base: position 201,947 of record CAUYUJ010015618.1, read on the forward strand.
TCCTGTTCCCTACGCCCCCCCCTAAGAGGGCGTCGGGAAGAGGATGGGATGGAAGATAGACGCCAGGGGGAGGCGTCGACCGCCTTCAATTCCAATTTCCTCCTCCTCCTTCCCCTAGGTGCCTCCTCCTCCTCCTCCTCCTCTTCCTTCTCCAGTACTCCTGCGCTCCTTCCTGCCGAGGTACCACCAGATGGACATGTTGGAGGACTCCCACCGCACGGGCTCGTACTTCAACGCCATCTTGTGGAACCCGGGCTGCTTCGAGGGGAAGGCGGCAGCTGCGCCCCCCAGCGCGTCATAATTTTGTTCTCGTTCTGCCTCCACTGCCCAAAGAGGAGGAGGAGGAGGAGGATGAGGAGGAGGAGGAGGATGAGGAGTTTGAGGAGGAGGAGGAGGAGGAGGAAGAGGAGGAGGAGGAGGCAGAGACAGAGGATGAGAGGGAGGAAGCAGCAGCACGATGTAGGTGCGGACGGGGGCGGCGTGTGCAGCGCAGGCGTGGGGCGCGGCCTCCGTCGTCTCGCCCTCCCTCCCTCTGTCCCTCTGACCTTCCTCCT
>CAUYUJ010015618.1:205000-215000 GCA_963575745.1 Prorocentrum cordatum
GTCACCCCGCTGCCGCAGACGATGGGGCCATCCTCACGCCCCAGCACGTGCACGCCGTCCCGGCGACTACACAGCGCGCAGCTGGTGGGGAGGAGGATGGCTCCCACCACGTTCCTCGCGAACTTCCCAACGACGCTCGTCGCACGATGAGCTCCGCGAGCGTGGATCTCGACACGTCAAGTACGTATGCCATCGACGAGCGCGTCCAACCGAGGCGACACTATCCTGCGGATCACCAGCACCGCCTCGGACAACAATGTGAGACGTAGCGTCCAGCTCCAGTTCCAGTGCTGATCCTCGGAGCAGCACGCCCTCCACCTAATGTTGCATCTGCAAATGCCTCCTGCGGCTCACCTCACCCTTACCCTCCAGCTGGCACTTCAAGCCCCAAAGCTTTTGAGTTTCAAGCGACACGTCACTGCTGCCAGGACGGACGTCACTGCAGGTACTGCCTTGCCCTCCAGCTCCTCCTCGTCGAACCGGACCCTTGCGCTCCGGTGCTCATCACGCTGGCCTACCCACGCTCCCCTCGTCCATGAAGCACGCGGGAAGCGGGCGGCGGAGCCTGTCTCTCTTTCTCTCTCTTTCTCTTTCTCTGTCTCTCTCTCTCTCTCTCCTTTTCCCTCTCCATCCCTCTTCCCCCATCTCCCCTTCTCCCCCCATTCTCTCTTCCCCTCCCTCCCCCCCTCCTTCCTCCTCCCAAGCGTGGCACAGGTCGGAAGCTCTTGCCTTACAGTTCAAAGAAGTCCCAAACGAGAGCTACAGTTCCAAAAGATGGCGCCGCCCGCCACCCGTGTAGCACTTCGGGCCACACGACTCCAGGACGTCTCCGGCGGGAGGCCAAGCTTGAAAAGGAACCGCCCTCTCCATCGGTATGAATGTCGGGAGCTTGGCAGACGAGTGTGCGAGGGGCCACGGCCGGCGCCCCGGCTTGAACACGAGCCGCTCTCCGTCCGTGCGGCTGCCGAGGACGTTTACGACCCGTGCGCACCGGCGCCACGGCGAGGGCCCCGTCTTGAAGAACGAGGCCCCCCTCCCCCGTCCGTGCAGCGGCTGGCAGCTTTGAGCTTTCGGGTTGTACACTGCGGGGGGGCATCTTGAAAAAGAGACCCCCCCCCGTCCGCGTGCAACGGCTGGCAAAAGAGAGACCCCCTCCCCCGTCCGTGCAGCGGCTGGCCACTTGGAGCTTCCAGCTTGTACACTGCGGGGGAGCATCTTGAAAAAAGAGACCCCCTCCCCCGTCCGTGCAGCGGCTGGCTTTTTCGAGTTTCCAGGTTCTACATTGCAGTGGAGCATCTTGAAAAACGAGACCCCCCTCCCCCGTCCGTGCAAGGGTTGGCAACTTTGAGCGTCCAGGTTGTACACTGCGGGGGAGCATCTCGGAAAAAGAGACCCCCTCCCCCGCCCGGGCAGCGGCTGGCGTTATTGAGCTTCTAGGTGCTACACTGCGGGGGAGCATCTTGAAAAAGAGACCCCCTCAGCTGCCAGCTTCCAGTTGATACGCTGCGAGAGACCATCTTGCGAAACGCCTGGCTTGCCCCAGCGACGCGTCCCGTGGAGCGACAGGGGGGAGCTGTCTTTTCCAGGCGGGCAGGTTTTTTCGAGCGTAGCCCTCGCTGGACACGTTTCCTGACTTTCCTGATTCTACCTCTGTGCATCTTCCTGTAGCTCGGAGGATGGAGGGTGGACCCTTGACATGCAGTGGCGGCGCGCATCAAGGAACCATGTGATTTTCGTCAGGGTATGTTGTGTTTCTTCGCTCGCGCGCTGCGCGGTAACTTCGCGCAGTCGTGGAAGAAGCTGCTGCGTTCTGGGTGCTCCGGGGGGCTTCCCCTCAGGCACACCTCGCGTGCGAGTTTTCAGGGTTGTTTTTTGCGAGGGTTTCTTGCGGCCGCGCCCGCACTGTAATGGGGGATCGTCTGAATGACAGACCAAAGGGACGTTCGTCTGTCAGGGGACACGTGGGGCGGGAGGGCGTATGGCAGCATCATTGATGCACCTTGGGTTTACTCTGGTCCCCTTCCTCCTCGTCTCCCCCCCTCCTCTCTCTCCCTCCCTCTCTGCGAGGCGGGGATTTATCCATATCCACCGCCTGGGGACCGACGTCCTGGTGCCCCAGCGGGCTGTGGATATGTATGTATTTTGGCCCCCGGGGGGGGCTCGAATATATCCATATCCACCGCCTGCCGAGGTCCCCGAAAATTGGTCCTCCTGGCGGTACTCATGTATACATTCCCGCCTCGGACTCTCCCCCTTCCGCGCGCGCGCGCGCTCTGGACGCCGAGGTAGTGCTGGACGTGGGCGCAGGCGCGCGCCCCGCCTGGCTCCCCTCCTCCCCTGCCCCTCCTGTTGCTGCTCCCCCCCCTCCTTCTCCTCCTCATCCTCCTCCTCCTCCTCCTCTTCGACTCGCTGCATTTTGCACTGGCATCCGCGCTGTCCAGCTTTCTCCGGGTCAATCCGCCGATTGGAGGAGGCGGTCTCTATCCGGTGCCAAGTCCAAATCCTCTTCCTGCTCATCGCGCTCCATTTCTCCTCCTCGACCTCCCCCCCCCTTCCCCTTGCCTTCTCCTCCTTCTCCTGCGCGCCCTGCTCCCGGCCCCATTGCTTCTGTCGTGCCCCTCTCCTGCTGCTTTTAGCCCTGTCCCCCCCCCTCTCTACTTCATCCCCCCTTCAACAATCGTTATTCCTCCACCATTCCTCCTCCTCCTCCTCCTCCTCCTCCTCCTCCTCCTCCTCCCCTCTGCCCCCCCTCCTGCCCATCCTCCCACTCCCTGGCTGCCCGCTGATCTCCCTCCCCCTCCCTCTCCTCCTCCTCGGCCTTCTCCCGTTGCCGTTCGTGCCACCTCGAGGGCGCTGGTGGGCGCCCAGTGCGGTGAGCTTACACCACACATCATAGCTTGCACCACATAGCCTACATGATCTGGTTTGTGCCACACAACTTGCACCACATAATTAGCTTACATGGCATCCACTGTACCACACAGCTTATACATCATAGCTTACATCACATAGCTTGCACCACATGGCTTACACATCAGAGCTTACACAATATGGCTTGCACGACATAGCTTAGGCCGCATAGCTTTCACCTCCAGCTCACACGACACAGCTTATACAACATAGTCTATGCATCGTACGTTACACCGCATAGTAGTCACTTCCATCGCTCACGCCACAAAGCTTCCACGCAACATAGCCTACGCCATCTAGCTGACACCGCATGACTGCCACCTCCACAGTGCAACAACTCACTGGTTGGGGTCGGCGCTAGCTATCACAGCACACAACACACATATATACATACAATCATACATACATGCATACATACGCAGACATACTTACGTGCGTACGTACATACGTACAGACGTCCATATATCCATACATACACACATACCTACACGCAGGCATACCTACACACGTATTTACGTCGGTACGTACATTCACATACATGCATGCCTACCTCCCTACCGACCTACCTACCTACATACATGCATACTGTCATATATACATATATGAATACACAAATGCGTGCATACATACATACATACATACATAAATACATACATACATACATACATACATACATACATACATACACACATACATAAATGTATACACATATACATACATTCATCTATGCATGCATACATGCATACATACCCGCATGCATGCACCCATGCATCTATATACACATATACATGCCGCCGACGCACGCGCATACGTACATACATGCACGGCTACATGCTGGCATTCATGCACCTATCCATGCATACATGCATGCATTCATACATGCATACATCCACATATGTGTATACACATGCGTGCCTACACACATCTACACATGCATACGTTTATAAAGTTCTACCTACGTACCTACATACATACATCCATACACCTGCAGACACACATACGTGTATACATACATACAACCATACATACATACACACGTACATACAAGCATACATGCATACAACCGTATTTACACACATACATACATACATACATACATGCATACGTACGTACATACCTACATACATACATACATACATACATACATACATACATACATACATAAATACATACATACATACATACATACATGCATATATACACACATACAACCATACATACACACAGCACTCAATCCATACATACATACATGCACCCATGCATACATACATCCATACGTACGTATATACATACAAACCTACATACCTACATACCTACATGCCTACATACATACATACATACATACATACATACATACACACACACATGCATGTATACCCATCGACATACATACAACCGTACATACATGCATGCATGCATGCGTGCATACATACATAAATCCATATTGGCATTCGGCCTAATCCGCCTTCGTGCCTAGGTTGCGCGTCTGATGTAGCCTGGATGTTCATTGGAGTCTTGTCGAGGCCTTTCGGGGGCCTCCTGGAGGCAGTTTTGAGGCCTCGGCAGGGTGCTTTTCTGGAGCCTCCCATGATATCTTTTGGGCCTCTGGGGGTCCTCTTGGGGCGTCCTGGGTGCCTCTTTGGGCGGAAGGCTCGGATGTTCGGTCCATGCTCCCCCTTTAGTTCCCCCTTTGGCTGGCGGCCTCTGGGGCCGTCCTGGGGCGGTCTTGGGGACATCTTTGGACGTCTTGCAGCGTCGGAGGCTCGAACAGTGGAGAACCCTAAACATCACAGATAACAACTACCAGATGTTGGGGCCTCTCGGGGCCATCTTGGGAAGTATCTTGGATGTCTCTTGGGGCGTCTCGGAGGCTTCTGGGACCATCTTGGAACCATCTTGGACATCATGGACCGATCGTTCGGCAATTCGGGGCACCATTGGACTGTCTGGGCGAGCTCTTGGCGGTCTTTTGGCTCGTCTTGGACCCCTCTTGGCCACGAAATGCGGCAACACTCCGGGAAGCCCAGGGAGCATGCGGGGAAGCCCAGAGATTACGCAGGGAGTTCCAAGAGACTTGTTAATTTGGGGTCTGGGCCCCGCTGAGGATTCAGGATTGAGGCTTAAGGAATTAGGCCAAGGACCTGAGCACACTCCAGCTCGTGCCTCGAGGGCACGGTGGCAAATACATAGACTCATGTTTCTCAGACACACATGATATACATATATATATACATATATGTTCTGCAAGCAACATGTCCACGTTGCGACGACAGGTTCCTCCGTGTGTCCTCTCTGCCTGTATTCATACTCTTTTCAATGGCTGGACAACCGCACGGCGTTTTCAAAAGGAAGCCCCGTGCGTCTGCTGCAAGACCTCAGGGTCCGATTCGATCGAACATTATTGGTGTTGTCCGGTCTTCGTGGAGGCAGGCCGTCGCTATTTGCAGCTTGATTTGTCAAATTGGTCGCTCCGCCAGTTCTTACTTTGTTCCCCGTCTCACCCCTCTCACAAGGCCGTTTCACTCCATGTGTATAGCTGTTACACAACTCATGCTTACCTTCGGCGTCAGAGCGCTGGGGACAATGCGCTTTGGGTGTACCGGTCTCAGTTGCGTGGCGTGCAGGAGCGAATGTGATTTCTGACGCCCGGGAGGGCGCGGGGGAAATTCCGTACAAAACGACCGTTTTGTACAGAATTTCCCCCCTGGCGTTTCTAACGAGTCTGTTGGATACGTCTTAAAGAGAATTCGTATCATTGGCTATCTGGGTTTTCCTCTGTCTCCTCCTCCTCCTTCCCCCTTGTCTGCACGAGTTTGCGGTCAGAATTTCGGCCACGTTCGCAGGACAACCCTGCTGCTTGTGCAGGTTCTTCGCGAGTGTTACGTTCTACCCGAGTCCGGGGCCATTGCTGTTTTTTTCTGCCTCTAGTGCTCCTGTTCGCGTTCGTTCGGGTTCGCGGTACGGAAAGTCCCCTTGAGGGGCAGCGGATTCCTCCTTCTCCCCTGCTTGTTTGCCTTGAATATATATATATATACATATACATATATATATATATATATATATATATAATCTATACGACCACCCTTCGGGTGAAAAGGAGGTGAGGGGGGGGGAGTGACCAACGTCGCACTCGATCGATCTCACTATCGAACTCACTACCGATCTCACAATCGATCTCAACCGATGGATCTCACAATCGGTCGGACTACCGATGTCACTATCGATCTCACAATCGATCTCACATTCGGTCTCGCTATTGATCTCACAATCGATACCACAATCGATCTCAAAATTGATCTCACATTCGATCTGACTATCGATGCCACTATCAAACTCACAATCGATCTCATTATCGATCTCACACTCGGTCTCACTATCGATCTCACTATCGGTATCACAATCGATCTCACAATCGATCTCACATTCGGTATCACTATCGATCTCACTATCGAACGCACGTTCGATTTCATTATCGATCTCACATTCGGTCTCACTATCGATATCACCATCGATATCACAACCGATCTCACAATCGATCTCACATTCAGTCTCATCAACGATTTCACTATCGAACTCACGATCGATCTCATTATCGATTTCAATCGATCGATTTCACAATCGATCTGACTGTCGATCCCACAATCGATCTCACAATAGATCCCATCATCGATCTCACATTCGGTTTCACCATTTGTCTCACTACCGATATCACCATCGATATCACAAACGATCTCCCATTTTGTCTCACAATCGATCTCACTACCGATACCACTATCGATCTCACTATCGATATCACAACCGATACCACTATCGATCTGACATCTGGTTTCACGTTTCACTATCGATCTCACATTCGACCTCACTATCGATCTCACAATCGATCCGCATCACCATCAACAGCATCATTGGGACACCATCAACACCATCATCATCATCATCATCATCATCAGCATCAACATCATCATCAACACCATCATCATCAACATCATCATCATGAGGACACCGACGGGGCACCGACGGGACACGGGCGGGACACCGCGGGCCCCCGGCCGCCCGGAAGGGAATCATTTGGTCCAGCCGCGCCTCAGCCACACGGGACACCAGCGGGACACCGGCGGCACACCGCGGGGCCCCGGCCGCCCGGAAGGGAATCATTTGGTCCGGCCGCGCCTCAGCCACACGGGACACCAGCGGGACACCGGCGGGACACCGCGGGGCCCCGGCCGCCCGGAAGGGAATCATTTGGTCCGGCCGCGCCTCAGTCACAGGTTACTTTCTCTCGCCCGCCCACGCAGCTTCGCCTCGCCCGCACGGCACGCACGAACACGAAACCGAAATCGATTTCCCAGTAGGGGGGCTCTCCGTCCCACTTCGATCTCACCCCCCACCTCCGATATCTCTATATATATACGCCTATACGACCACCCTTCGGGTGATAAGGAGGTGAGGGTGGGGGGGAAGGAACCACCGTCGCACTCGATCGATCTCACTATCGAACTCACTACCGATCTCACAATCGATCTCAACCAATGGATCTCGCAATCGGTCGGACTATCGATGTCACTATCGATCTCACAATCGATCTCACATTTGGCCTCGCTATTGATATCACAATCGATACCACAATCGATCTCACAATCGATCTCACATTCGATCTGACTATCGATCTCACTATCGAACTCACCATCGATCTCACATTCGGTCTCACTATCGATCTCACTATCGGTATCACAATCGATCTCACAATCGATCTCACATTCGGTATCACCATCGATCTCACTATCGAACGCACTTTCGATATCATTATCGATCTCACATTCGGTCTCACTATCGATCTCACTGTCGATATCACAACCGATCATCTCACAATCGATCTCACATTCGGTCTCATCATCGATTCCACTATCGAATTCACGATCGATCTCATTATCGATCTCAATCGATGAAAGAGCGTGTTCTACCGCTGCTGGCGGAAAACCGGGGGGGGTCACTACCGGTTCGAACCCCTCCCCCCCCCCCCCCTCCAGAAAACCGGGGGGGGTCACTACCGGTTCGAACCCCTCCCCCCCCCCCCCCCAGTTCATCATGAAAAGAGGGGGGGGTCACTACCGGTTCGAACCCCCCCCCCCCTCGAAAACCGAGTGGGGGTGCGGACAGTGGTGGGGACGGTGTTGGTGGGGACAGTGGTGAGGGGACAGCGGGACAGTGGTGGGGACAGTGGGACAGTGGGACAGTGGTGGGGACGGTAGTGGTGGGGACAGTGGTGGGACAATGGTGGGAACAGGGGGGACAGTGGACAGTGGTGGGGACGGTGGTGGTGGGGACAGTGGTGTGGGGACAGTGGGAATGAGGTGGAAACAGTGGGACAGTGGAGGGTACAATGGTGGTGGGGACAGTGGTGAAGGCGGTGGCGAGGACGGCGGTGGGACAATGGGACACAGGTACAGTGGGGACAGTGGTGGGGACAGTGGGGACAGTGGTGGGAACAGTGGGACAGCTCAGTGGGACAGCGGAGGAGTCAGTGGGACAGTGGGGACAGTGGGGATAGGCAGTGGTTGGGTCCGTGGAGACAGTGGGGAGAGTGGAACCGTGGTGGGACAGTGCGACAGTGGTGGGGGCACTGGTGGGGACAATAGGGACGGTGGTGGAACCAGTGGGGACAGTGGTGGTGAGGACAGTGGTGCTGGGAACAACAGTGGGGGATGTGATGCGAGCGGTGGTAGGGACCGGGAGTCGTTTGCTGGCGGTGCGTGGGGGGGGGGGGGGTCGAACCGGTAGTGACCCCCTCCGGTTTTCGAGGGGGGGGGGGGGTCCAACCGGTAGTGACCCCCCCCGGTTTTCCGGATCCGGAGGGGGGGGGGGGAGGGGGGGGGGAGGGGCTCGAACCTGTAGTGACCCCCCCCGGTTTTCGAGGGGGGGGGAGGGGAGGGATTAGGGGAGAGAGGGTTTTGCCGGGTGGGGGGGGGGGGGGGGGTGGGGGGGGGGGGGATTTTCGGAGGGGGGGGGAGACCCCCGGGCTCCGGAGGAAAAGGTTGGCAATTTTCCACAGTAAAGCGGCGGTGGATCACGCTCTCTCCAATCGATCGGTCTCACAATCGATCTGACTATCGATCTCACAATCGATATCACAATAGATCACACAATCGATCTCGCATTCGGTCTCACTATTTGTCTCACTGTCGATATCACCATCGATATCACAAACGATCTCCCATTTTGTCCCACAATCGATCTCACTACCGATACCACTATCGATCTCACTATCGATATCACAACCGAACTCACAATCGATCTGACATTCGGTTTCGCGTTCGCTCTCGCAACCGATATCATTATCGATGTCACTATCGATCTCACATACGACCTCACTATCGATCTCACATTCGATCCGCATCACCATCAACAGCATCATCGGGACACCATCAACACCATCAGCATCATCATCAGCACCATCATCATCATCATCAACATCATCATCATCGGGACACCGACGGGGCACCGACGGGACACGGGCAGGACATCGCGGGCCTCCGGCCGCCCGGAAGGGAATCATTTGGTCCGGCCGCGCCTCAGCCACACGGGACACCAGCGGGACACCAGCGGGACACCGCGGGGCCCCGGCCGCCCGGAAGGGAATCATTTGGTCCGGCCGCGCCTCAGCCACAGGAGACTTTCTCTCGCCCGCCCACGCAGCTTCGCCTCGCCCGCACGGCACGCACGAACACGAAACCGAAATCGATTTCCCGGTGGGGGGCTCTGCGTTCCACTTCGATCTCACCCCCTCACCTCCGATACATATGTGTATATATATATATATGACGAGTTGGTATACATATAACACTTGTGTGTAGATACGGATGAAAGTCTTTATCTGTATACCTATATATATATACACATGTAGTTATAGCGCCACCCGGTGAACAGAAAAGGCCTGCAATGACATCGGGTGCCTTGCTCTAGGGCTGCCTGGTCGTGCTGCTCGTCCTCGCGACGCGACGTCGGAAAAAGGGCCAATCGGCGCAGAGCAGCGTGGCGGCAAACCAAATGCCCTCCGTCCGTTTCCGTCGCGTCCCACCAGATCTCCGACGTT
>CAUYUJ010015618.1:220000-245000 GCA_963575745.1 Prorocentrum cordatum
GGCAGGGAGGTAGGGGATGAGGATGAGGAGGGCTGGATTGAAGGAGGGAGGGTGGAGGAGTTGGAGGAGGAGGAGGAGGAGGAGGAGCATGAAGACTACCATGTTATGAATATGATCGGAACGGCGAGAAGTGTGACTTGCTGATGTGACTTCGACTCGGCCAACGGAATCACAGCAATCCTCCCTCAACCATCCTCCCGACTCTTTCCCCATTCCATCTCTCCCCCCTCATGATCCATCCTTCTATCCCTCCTGTACAGGGCCTCCGTCCTCTTCTCTCATCTTTCCTCCTGTCTTTCCCTCCTCCGAATTGTCCGGCTGATGCTCTGGGGGGGGAGGTTGTGCTCAGGGGAGGCTACGTCACCGCTCAACGATGTGTTGGTTAACCGAAGCTGCAGGGTGAGCCCTTTCCCGTGCATCGGTGCGGATCGTCTGCGCGCCTCGTCTCCTTCGTCATTGTCGGCGTCGTCGTGGCCGTGGTGCGCGTTGCTCTGCTGGGGAGGTGTTTTCTCATGCAGTGTTCAACTTGGCTTGCCAGACATTGCACGCCTCCTAGCTCTCTGTCAGTCTTTCTGTCTGGCTTCCCGGCTCTCTGAGCCGCGGAGTTTAGAGCTTCTGAGCTCTGTGACGCGTCGGCCACCGTCACTGTCGCTGTCGCCGTCACCCGAATCGGTGGCCCTGACGAAGGGTGACGGTGGCAGTAGGGAGGGTGCCAACCCGATTGATTTTCTCATGCAGTGACCACCTCATCTTGTTGCTCCTCTTTCTCCTCTTCCTCCTCCTTCCTCCCGTCTGCTCGTTCTCCACGTCCTGCATCTGTATTGTGCCTCGTCCCACCTCTTCCCTTCCCCTCATCCCTCCTCTCTCCTCCTCCTCCTTCTGCGCATTGCCAGGTTACTCAATTCTGGATTCCCCCTTGGCCCTTACTCATTATTCTGGTGGCTTTGGCCATTCCGCCGACCCCAACGAGGAGTAAGTGTTTGAGACGGTTGTGGAAGTTATACTTTGGGTCCAGAGCCCCCTGGATGAATCTGAGGGTCTTTTGGGATGCTTCCGTGGGGCTTCTTGCAGAACTTTTTGGGGCATGGGAGGCTTCTTGGGGCCTCGTGCGGACCTCTGGGGGGCTTCTCGGAGGCGTTTGGGATGCCTTCTGGAGCCTCTTGGAGGACCCTCGGGGGCCTCTAGGGGGCTCGAGAGGCCGTCTCGGTGGGAAAGGCTGGACATGCCAGTTCGTATTCCCCCTCTTGGGCTTTCTTGGAGCCCTCTTGGGGTCCTCCTGGGGGACTGTCTTGGGCCGTCTTGTGTGGCCCCTGGGGCTGTCTTTGGGCCCTCTTGGGCTGTTTGAGGGCCTTCTTGAGGGTATCATGAGCCGTCTTGGGACGATCTTTGAGGCCACTTGGGCCGTCGTGTCCGCTGTGAAAATGTAAATCGAGTGTGCTGAACATGTACTTTTTTAGCAAGGGACTGGGATGAGGTTGGCCTCTTTGGGCCTTCTTGGTGATCCTCTGGAGGCGCTTTTGGGCTGTCTGGGGGGCCTCGGTGGCCATCTTGAAGCCATCCATGATCGCCGTGGGTCTGCCCTGGGCCGTCATGACGCTCTCTTCGACTGTCTTGGCGTTCTGTTCGGGCCCTGTCGGGCTGTCTTGGGGCTTTCCCTCCTTGGCCCTTGCTCGTGATCGTTTCGTGCGACGACGACGGCGACGACTTCTTTTCGCCTCTTGAAACATCCCACGTGCGACTTGCCGGGACAAGTCGTTTATCACCCCCCCCCGGAACCCCGAACTCAATTATTCCCGGGTGTTGTTACCAGGGGTGGTTGGTTATGTTCTGTTCGACTTGGGTTGGCGCAGGCCCGTTCGGGTCTTCAAGCCTCCCTCGCCCTTCGAGTCGTGCGCTCCCGTCTGGCATTTTTTCTTTGGGCAGGCGGTTCGCACGAGATATGAATGCCGCGGGCCTTGCCTCTTCTCTGAGCTCCCTGCTGTCTCCAATAACGCCACATGCCCATTCCGACGACGACGACGACCTCCTTGCGGCCCCGATTCTGCGTCCTCGTGCCGCGGCTTCGACGCTGGCTGGAACAGCTGCCGGGCTGCACGGGGCCCGGCACACGCTGAGGGGGGGGGCCTGGGTGCTCCAGTTCCCGAGGCGGCACGAAGAGGCTGCCGACCAAGACATGGCGCGCAGAGCGAGAGCTTTGCGAGCTCTCCTTGTCCAGCAGTGGTTGAGAGTACACTGCCAGTCTCTGAGTAGTTGGTTAAGTTATCATCTGCAACGACACCCCACGAATATAGCAGCCTTAGCTGCGGCTGAGCAGGGTCATTATTGTGTCACCCATTTCAGGAGGGCTTGGAATGTCCTGACCTCCTCAAAGACCAGCTGCTCGAGGCCGTCCTAGGGTCTTGTAAGCAGGTGAGACCAGACAGGGTGGATCACAAGGTTCAACCCTCAGGCCACCCGTGACCCCAAGACCTTGTGGGCTTTGGCTGGAGACGTGCTGCGCGAAGGAACCTTCGTAGATTTACTGTGTCCTTACGTAGTCTAATTCGGGGATCCCACCATGTGAGGGCGCGTCAGTCAGTCAGTCCTACTGTCCATCCTCGAGCGGGGGCGACGAACGCTTCGGCGGCGACGGCGATGACGACGCGCCGGGCCCGCAGACTGTCACGATCCTGCAGGGCACCGTCGAGACCGTGGAGCTGCCGTGCAAGGCCCGCGCGCGCGCGCCCGTCGTGGCCCGACCCGCTTCGCCTTGGTGCTCCTGGTGCTCCTCCTCGTCCTCCTCCTCGGCTCGATGCCGGCACTGGTGCCTCTAGGACGCTGCCGCGTCCTCCTCATCCCCTCTCCAGCTGCTCCCCCCTTCCCCGCCTGCTCCTCCGTCCTGGTGCTGCTGCTGCTGCTGCCCACCCGCCACCCCCTTGCTCCTCCTCATCCTCCTCCTCCTCGTCCTCCTCCTGCTGTTACTGCTGCTGCTACCGCTCCTCCTCCTGCTTTTCCTCGTCCTCCTCCTTTTTGACGCTGCGCAAACTATGGGTCTGAGCCGGCCTCCCTTCCTCCTCTTCCTCCTCCTCCTCCTCCTCCTCCTCCCCCTCCTCCTCCTCCTCCCCCTCCTCCTCCCCCACCCCCTCCTCCTCCTCCTCCTCCTCCTCCTCCTCCTCCTCCACCTCCTTCTCCTCTTCCGCCTCCTCCTTCTCCTCTTCCGCCTCCTCCCTCCTCCTCCTCCTCCTCCTCCTCCTCCCCCTCCTCCTCCCCCTCCTCCCCCTCCTCCTCCTTCTCCCCCTCTCCCTCCACCTGCTGCTGCTTCCCGTCCTCCTCCCCCTTTACTCCTCCCCCTCTATTAGCTGCTACTGCTACTGCTGCTCCTTCTCCTTCTCTTCCGCCTCCTCCTTCTCCTCCTCCTCCTACTCCTCCGCTTCTCCCTCAGCCTGCTGCTGCTTCCCATCTTCATCCCGCTATCTCGCCCCTTCCGTTCTGCTGTTCCTGCGGTTGTTCCTTCTGCTGTTCCCCCTGTTTAGCATCTTCTGCCCATGGCTTCCCAGGACGAAACGATGACGACGACGGCGGCGGCGGCCGCGGGGAAATGGAGAGGATGTGGAATCGTGGAGTTGGAGGCTGGCTCTTTATAGTAATTGAAAGTTGTAGGATCCTCTGGGGGTCTCCGATGACGCAGCTTTACGCCCGATGTTGCGCTAGAGTGTTAGAGTTGCGGTCTGACGACACCCATCTCACACGTTATGGCTCAAGGCAACATCAGGCTCAAGGACACCGCCGCACAAGTCAGTGGTTGTGCAATTTTGTTACCTATCCAACCATATTGTCCATCCTGCATCCTCCTTTTCTGCCCTATACCGCTTACCACTGATTTTTTTGTACAACTGCGTTTCTCGTCCTCATCCCACGCCCGTGTGCTTGTGATGGACGACTGGCGGGCAGATGGTATGGGACCAGTTTCTGCCAAGCATTGCCAGTTCCAGCGTGGACTGGCTCGGCCCTGGGATCTACCTTCTGGGGCTGAGCTATCTCTGCGGCACGGGATACAGCAGCATTTATGTCAACACTTGCAAATTGGCAGCTGCCTATACGATTATGGCGTGCCTTGGCCCGGCACCATCGTACTGCGGACTGCCCGGCTTCGGACCGCTTGTTGTGGGATGGTGGTGGCTAGCTTTTTGGCTTCAATCTGGGGAGCCTTGTGGGTGAATTGCTTGTCAAGCAGTGCGGGGTGCCGCCCAGCAGCATGCGACTCGTCACCGAGGACGATCACGCCCTCCTCAACGTGGCTTACTACCTCTGCGCGGGAGGCTCAGGAGCGGTATCAGGCATGGCAAGGCAAGCCCGCGGTGTATCAGGCACGGAACTCTTGCACAAGATTTCGTGTCTTCACCACAGTGCAGAAACGCAGAAAACACCCAGAGTTTGGTGACTTGCAGTCGTATGTATGGACTTCAACTCACCACCCACCAAACCACCCCAACCCAACCCGAAGGCCTCAATTTGCCCTCCATTTCTGGGGGGGGGATCGGGGAACGTCGAAAAAACACATGGTCCCCGTACCCCCCCAACCCGAAATTCGGGTCAAATTCGTGCCTTCGGGTTGGGTTGGGGTGGTCTGGTAGGTAGTCATCAACTGAATCCAAATATGGTTCACTTGGCGACCTCGGTTATCAGGCGTTGCCATTGGTCCAATGACGTTACTCGCACCGTGAACACCACTTCCCTACAGATCGGTACGATTGCGATTACCAACGCAGGCAGTTGGCAGGAAGGAAAGATGAGGAACAGACAATTCTGAGTGGTAGCCAAGCAATGCGCGTCTACGAATCCTCACGCCGGACCATGTGCGGAAATGGTTTGATGTCCGATTCCCTGTCCGATGTTCGTTCCGTTTCCCGATCCGATTTCAGTATACACACACACATATATATATATATATATATATATATATATGTATATATATATATACAAATATATATATTATATATATATATATATATACATATACATCTACCCGGGGAAGGAAATCGGGGCCCGGAAACCACGGCCTCGAAGCCCCAATCTGGGTCCCCCCCCCCCCTGGGGCTTCCTCGGCCGCTCCCCGGCCGCTCAAGACAGCCCTTGGGACGCTCCAAGAGCGCCCACGATGGCTTCAGACTGCCCAAGAGGTTACCAAGAGCACCCGAAAGCGCCACAAAGGGTCCCCAGGACTGGTCAAGATGACTTCCCAGTGCCCTAGATGGTTTCAAGACGGCCCAAGAGGCCCCGAAAACGCCCCAAGAGGCCCCAACGAGGACCCCACGAAGCAAAAATCTGCACATTCCCTTCGGAAAACGTGCATTTTTAGCATATTCGCTTGTTTGGTCTCGAGAGCGTCCAAGACGTCCCAAGAAGCCCCCTAGATCCCTCCAAGTCGGCCCCGGAGGCCCCAAGAGGGCCCCAAAACGGCCCAAGAGAGCACCAAGACGGCCCAAGAGAGCCCCATGACGGCCCAAGGGCGGCCTCAAAGGGCCCAAAAGGCTCCCAAGAGAGCCCTGCGCGAGCCACAGGAGACCCCCAAGAGGGCCCAACAGGGCCCCAAAATAGCCCCAAGACGGCCCCGGCCTCCCAAGTCTGCCCAATAGCGCTCCGGGGCGGCCTTCGAGGGCCCCATACGAGCCCCAAAAGACCCCAAGAGCGCCGCCAAGAAGGCCCAATCATGCCATCCGGTGTGGTTTTCTGATGTTTACGCGTTCTCGCCTCTCCAGTCTCTCAGAACCCATAAAAAAAGGCTTGAAAAAATCGCTCTACCAAGAGGCACCCGAGCAGCGCGCCACGATATCCCAACCAGGTGTGACACGCCTCTGGCCACAATCCCGGCACGGTGGCAGTACGAGCCAAAGGCTCTTGAGGCTTCCAAGAGGCCCAGAGAACCCTCTCAGAGGCCACGCGTCTACACCTTAAACGATGTTTCCGCAGCGGTTTCCCGAGACATCGGTTCCGAGATGGAGGCCTCCCTCGAGACCCTTCAGAGCGCCACAGGGGCCTCACATACATTTCCTACACGATATTGCTTGAGAGGCTCACGGGAGCATCGATTCAGATTTGGGTCCATCACAACCCTCCCTGCGATGCGACACTGGGCGTCGGACGCTTCTTTCGCCGTCGACACTCCCAAGTCCCGCGTGCTCTGCCTGCTGCGATTTGTCGTCGCTGGCAGTTGGTGCCTTCGGGTTCGTGCCCTAGGAAGGGGGGGGGGGAAGAAATACGAGGAACGGGAGACGAGGACGAGGAGGACGAGGAGCAGTAGGAGGAGGAGGATGGGGAGGAGAAGGAGGAGGAGGAGGAGGACGAGGAGGAGGAGGAGGAGGAGGATTCGCATTCGTAACGGGAAGGGACATTCGTACGGGGACGGGGATCCCGAGCATCATGCGTGAAAAGGGAAGGGCAGGAAGGGCGTCTTCCACACGCCGACAGGGTCGGCGGATTGGGCCCCAGGTCTCACGAGAGCCCCAAGAGAAGGTCAATATGGCCGAGATCAGTTCGAATCACAGATGGTCAACGCTCTGGCAAGACCCAAAAGATCCCAAATACGGCTCGCAGATCGCAGACGCGACCTCATGATAGCCAGTGGAAACACCGGGACCCCTAACACGCCGTTTTTGGGGGAGGGCCCCCACCCTCCCCAGGGCCTCGCTTCTCATCCTCCTCGAACTTCGATCGTCGGTTCGGCCCCCGCCGCCGTCGCTGCCGCCGCTTCGGTTGAGCCTGGGTTGTAGGTCAGAAGCTCCGCCTCCTTCTATACCTTGCCTCCGGGTCGCGTCGGGCACTTCGTATCCTCTTATTTATTTCAGTGGGTGTAGGACCTCATCGGAGAACCAGGAACCCACAGGGAGCGTTGCCTGGTGACCCCGTGGGGTCGTGCTTTCCCCTTTAGGCAGCGTCCCATTATCAATCTCACAATCGATTTCACCATCGAACTCACTATCGACCTCACTCGGGCGATTTCACAATCGATGTCACTCACTATCGATCGCGAGATCGATGCCCATCTATCGATCTCACTACCGATATCACCATCGATCCCACTATCGATCCCACTATCCTTTTGTCAACCGATAACACTATCGATCTCACTACCGATTTCACTATCGATCTCACACCGATCCGACTTTCGATCCCTTGAACAATCTCACGAACGACTTCATTTTCGATCTCACTATCGATTTCACTACCGACCCCAACATCGATACCACTATCGATTTCATTATTGATCTCACAATCGATCTCACGATCAATGTCATTTTCGGTTTCACCGAGGGACACCACAGAACACCGACGGGACGCCACGGGATACCGACGGGACACCGACTCGACAATGACGGGACAACGACGGGACAGCGACGGGACAACGACGGGGCACCGACGGGACACCGACAGGAAACCGACGGGACACCAACGGGACACCGACGGGACAGCGACGGGACACCATTGGGACACCGACGGGAAACCGCCGGGACACGACGGCGGGACAACCTTGGCCAACGCTGGACCACCAGGTGGATGGGGCGGTCAACGGCTCTTGACCCGCCCTAACCACAGCGGAACTATTCTTCTCGCCCGCCCACGCAGCTTCGCCTCGCCCGCACGCACGACACGAACCCGAAACCGAAACCCATTTCCTGGTGGGGGGCTCTCCGTTCCACTGCGATCTCACCCCCTCAGTTCCGACCTCTTCGGTGCTTTTTGGGGCCGTCTTGGAGGCCGCTTGGAGGCGGGGAACAAAGTGGATGATCCCAATATGTTGTAATTCTTCCCTGGCCTGCGCTAGAACCTAAGCGCGCGAAGCGCGCGCGCGTGGTTCCAGTATATATATATATATATATATATATATGTGTGTTGTCGTGTTTCGGTTAAGGTGGAATTTCTACTTTGGGATGCGGCCGAACAGCTGCACGGCTCTTGATACTGTTTGGAATAGTGCTCAGTCGTCTCTCCCTGTTTCGATGTGTTGCCTCCCACTCTCCCAGTACCACCCGTGCCTTTTCTCAAGTCCAGTGCCGATAGTTTTCCTCTATGGCAGGTCGACGTATTGAGGCGTGATTAGGTAGACGAGAAAACTGTCAGGCGTAATTCCGGTGCTTACTACGATTCGGAGGCAACGATCTGTAAAACGACATATGCATTGTTACGGCGACCAACCAAAGGCATTGCAGTGCGACGGGGGCTTGGGATATGATTCAACGTAGTGCATGTGCATGACATGCCGGCACGGGAATAATTATACTTCCAACGGCAATTATTTCGACGGCCCGATGTTGTGTTGTTGCTATGGTCCTGGTCGGCTTTTCTACATGGTTTTGTTGAGTTGTACAGCCCTGGATATCATGTCCTCCGCCCTCGAATGACGCCTGGCGGGCGTGCGAGTCGGAGAAGCGTCGCACCAAGGTCCAGCCGCGTCACGAGATACGGCAGCCGCCGCCATCCGAACCCTTGGGGCAGCACCTACGGACCAGCATGCCCAATCCCCATCGCCGAGGTCAGCCGGAACGCACGAAGCCCGGCATCGTCGTGCCAAACGAGCGTTGGGACGCATTGGGCTCGAATGGCGAGAAGTGCGCCGAATGCCTACCCCGCTTCCAACTACAAGGCACCTAACTTCGGACTTTGCGTCGGCGCGCGTCTCAAATTGTCATGCTTATGATGCGCGCGAGCCTGTTTCCAGACCGCCCCCTTCTCCGCGCCCGTCCGCTCCATTACCCCCCGTCTGATGATCCCGTTCTGCTCTCTCTCGCTCTCCCGGCGCGCGTCACCTCGCCTGACTTCCACGGTTGACGCTGATTTTACCGACGCAGATCCTCAATCTAGTCGAACGTGCGTGTCCCATCTTCCGGGCTCCGACCGTTGCCGGTTAAATTCGAACAGTCTCTGTCCTTCTCTCCACCCGCTGACCTTCTCCGCCCCTGCGAGCTTTGGCCCGACTCTTGAGTCCCCATTTGGCCCGGCCCAGTCGCGCGCTCATCCGACTGACGTCGCCGCAATTCATCTTGGAGCTGTCCCTGATGGGCCCAGGGCCCCACGAGAACAAAATTTGGCAGCTTTTCTGGGCCCGGGCGTCGCGGGTGGAAATGCCACCCCTCCGGCCGCCTCTGGGCAGCATGGCATTGTCTTCGCGCCATTTGTGGCAATGTCCCCACCCCGCCCTCCGGACACCTCCGCGGACGGATATCCGCATTTGGACGGGCTGCCAGAGCTGGTTTCTTTCCCTCTGCGACGTCGGCGCAGGGGGCGGCATCGACGACGACGGATCTCAGGGCGTTAACTTCAAGTCGGGCCTGTCCCTCTACAGGGGGGAGATTCACAAATAATCAAAATATCGTCGGGAGGCGATTTTTGTATTATTTGGGGCATTTATAACTTCTCGCCCACAATGCCGCTGGAGGGGAACACGCCCGAACTAACGTTAACTTGGACCCTCAATCTTAATCCATCAATCCGCACGCTGTGCTTTTCGTGTTGGATCAGATGCCGATTGGAGGTTCGCCAGATTGTGCCACTGCGGGCGAGCCGACAGCAGCGTTGGTCTCCATTGCGCGCGCCGGCTTCATGGGAAGTTGTTGGCGACGACGATGATCTCCCACTTCTGCGATGGCCAACGCAAATACCCCAACGCAAGGGCAAGCTGTCGGGGCCCCCGACAGCTCGAACAGATAACCGGGGGAGTAGGTTCGGCGTGGATTTCACGGCTTGCGAAATGTTGCGCGACAGCTTGGGGCCCGCGATGTCCCTGCACCTGTTGAATGGTTGGTCAACCGAGGTTTTAATGGAGCAGATGTTCGCGAAGGACGTTGGACGTTGCATCGGCCAAGAAAATCCAGAGTTCCTCTTTCGGCAGTCGGGAATGGAATTGCCGATGCAGACGCAATGCCATCGGAAGCTTGACTTTTTTCTGGTCTCATGTGTCTGTTCGATGCACCATGCGCGCGGCGCCACCTATCTCAGATTCTCCACCAGTATGTTCCTTCCAGATCCCCTGTGCGTCAGAGTCCTCCTAGCCAGCCAGGAGACCACTCGGGGGGGCAACGGAACTGGACAGTCGCCAAACAACGGTCCAGTGGCCGAGGTCTGACTGCAGCTGCGCCTGATGGGCGGGGGCAATTTCGCACCATCAATATCCATTGAAAAATTGAACAGCCAGTGCCAGCGTACAACGCACTCCTACATATATCAGGGGGCCATGGCTACGCATCCATGCACAAGTGTTACACTAATGTTTCAAGTCAGCTGTGCTGCGGGACATTGACCCCGAACGCGTCGAACGGTACCGACAGGCGTGGACATTACTTGTTTTTTTACCGCTCTCCCCCGTTCATCATGCGGCGCGGGGTCGATCTTCGGGCGAAGGTGAATTCACGTGACGGGCGGCTTGGTGTGACGCTGGCGAACGGGATGAATTGCCCGAGCCTGCACATAAGATCCGCGCACTACCGCCCAAACCACGCAAGTCCACCACCCCGGGTAGAAGTATCGTTATGGGTGAGTTCGGGGGTGGACAGAACCCCCAACAGTGACGCGTCGATTCGTGAATTGTCCGTTTTCGGTTCTCGGGAGGGCGCCGCGGCCGTTATTTTCCAGGCCTGCGCCCGTCAGGTTTGGGCCCTCAGGTCGTTTTCACTAAGCCGCGTTTTGCTAAAGGGAGGTCTGTCCATCCCCGATGAGTGCAATCAGGGGAGCCCTACCGCGCGACTCATTCGTTCTCGCGGCCTCGACCCAGGGGCCCAACACGCCCTCGGCGAATTGCGCGGCCCCTGCCTCCGCCCGCGGCCCCCCCTTTTCCGAACCTCTCTCGCGAAGCTTCGCTGATCTCAGGCCGCGCTCAACGGTTCAGTTGGGAGCTCAGAACTTCGCTGAAGTATATGCTGATACCAGTCGGGGCTCTTGTGTCAGATATAGCTGAACAAATCGAGTACTCGAGCACACAAGTGGACTTAGGGAACTTCTCGCTGCAACTGTTTATGGAAGAAGATGTTCCCAATAAGTTATCTTTTCTGAAAAAAAATATGCCCCACATAAGTTCCGTAATTTCCCGAGCCCCCCTACCCGCCGCGGCCCTTCGGGCTCGCCCCTCAGAGCGCCGGATTTCGGGGTGGAAGATGCGAGTTTTACAAATGTTGGATGGATGTTGATATTGCGCGCGGTGTTCTGCGCGACGCGGCCGACCCGGTTGTCTAGGGGCGTCCTCCCTTGTGCGTCCGTGATTCGTTGTGCGCGACTATGCTGGTTGCTCTACAGAAGCCAACCAACGAGGTGCGAGGTGCGAGGCGCTGCTGCAGGAGATGCGTTCTGCAGACAAGTGGCAACGTGCTTGGCCAGGCAGCCAGCTTCTGCAATGCTATGAAGTCGCAGTTCGCCGTTCCAACTTCGGCTCTAGCAGCCGAAGCGGCACCAATGCAGCGATGCATATGCTGCAGTATTTTATCGTCGCGCATCCGCAGTTATTGCCAGCATCGATTGAGTCGGTGTGCATAACCATTCATGCAGAACGCTCATGTCCGAAGCGCTGTTGGAGGATTCAGAGATGCATGGGCGAAGTCCTCCCGTGCGATCATGGCGCGGGAGTGCGTCTGCAACCCGACGGGCCGATGCCCGCGGCAAGGCGCGCGCAATCTTGTAAGGCGATGGGGGGAGCAGCGGGGTCGCGCTCACGCTCGCCCTCCGCTTTGCACTCGGCCTCGCGCTCAGACGAATGCGCGGCAGACTGCCGCTGGGGGCAAGGAACCTTGCGCACTTCGATGACATCTATGTCTGATGCGACCTTGATGAGGTTGACAACGTATTGTTTCTGGCACGACATGAGCCTTCAACATCTTGCCGTTTTGACGTCCGCGCGGGGAAGCTTGCCACGTGGGGCCTGTCTGTAGCACCGCGTCCGGACAATCAGACGCACGTCCAACGCGGCGCGTGGACGACGAGAGTATACATGATTAGGGCATCGCACCATGTGGCGCAGATGCATGCGTTGGAGCATATGGAGCACGAGTAGCTTGTGAGAGGGAGAAGTTGTGACAATCGATATTCAAGCTCCCCTCCCAACAGGCGGCGCGGATGATGCTTCGCTTCGTCGCCATGCTCAGAATCGACCGCCCACTCTGGACATCGCCGCTTCTTTTGGAACATCTCGCTACGGCTACCCTGGGCAGCGACGTTTTCGAATCGTTGCGGACTCTATTCGACGTCGCGGTTGCCGACGTGCGGAATTGCGACCTCCATGATGGTATCGCGCGCGACGACTGAGTTGCACAAGCAATGCTCCCTTTACGTATGGGGGGGCATGGGACTGCGAAAGTGCATGCGAGGACAGCTCAAGCGGCGTTTTGGGCAAGCTTGGCGGCCTGAATAAGCGACTAATGGAATAAGCGGCCGACTTGGCACGACATGGCATGGGAGCCGGGCCGAAGTGACTAACTGGTAGCAGTGGGAGAACGGGCCCACGGATCGCAATTTTACGCGTCAAATGTGTCAGATGTAGCTGCACAACACGTTGCGGACACTCCCAACACAACAGTTTTCGTTCAGCCTCTCGTGGTATATCGGGACTCAATCATGCGTGGGTCCTTGCGTCAGCGCGCGGTCGACAATTTGCGTAAGGACTGCGGCTCCGGCGGCTGCCACTGATAAATGTCAGTGTGCGATTCGACGGCGGCTTGGGCTTGTCGTGACATGCGCCTCCATGCGCGAGGCGGCAAGTTTTGATTGAGGTTGGGGAGATAGTGCCAGATCGCAGCGTCGAGCGTCTTCGCTGGGAGACGCATGTCCCAGTGCCTGCTGGAGACTTACGGCGACGCTCCACGCCTATCAGTGGCGCATGGAGTACCGATGTTTTGCGAGGTATGCGCGATGTATCCGATCTCGCGCAAAGGCAGACCGCGGCCATGGACGAGCAACAGAGGGGGACAATTGTTAGATAACGACCAAAACAGTCTTGATGCGACAGATCATGAGGTTGGGACGACTGGGGAAGCTCTTATCTTCAAGATCAGAAGTGTGTGGCAGACGGGGGGCGCAATCGCTGTGGTTGGTACCTATCCCAGCTTATGAGCCCAGGAGGAGGCTGCACGCACGGGTCCGGAAGCGAGGCAGCGATGAGCTTGCTTCATCGATGGTGGGGGTTCTTGGGCCGTGCCGTCCAATCCGCCGTCGCGCATGCGATTTTGAACGGCCACGCTGACCTCCAGCTGGCGCCAGTGGAGGTGGCACCTGCTCTTGCGGACGTGGAGGTCGTGTGTGCCCCCCCTTCCTCCTCCTCCTCGTCCCCCTCCTCCTCCTGCTCCTCCTGTGGCGTTGCTTAGGCCCTCGCCCTAACCGATCGACTTAGGCGATGCGTGTCGTTTCCCTCAGGCCCAATGCTGTCCTCTGGTGTCGGCTTGCTGCGACGGGGGAAGAACTAAACGCAAGGGAGGAAGGCTGGCCATGCTTTCTACCATGGCCGTGGACGTGCAACACCAAATGCACAGTGCGGACGGGACGGGGCAGGTCGAAGCGAGAGCGCAATGGCGATGACGGCGCCGATGATCCTTAACGAAAGCTGTGCGGCAGCCGCGGCCGCCACGGCCGGTGTACAGCGTCAGGATTGGCCTGTGCGCACGGGGGTGTGCCCGTCGGCATTTGTCCCGTGTTCGCCCTCTCCGCGAAATAGACTTGGCCGTGGGCCGCCGAGTTGCCACCGACGCTTGGATTCCGCTCTCCCCCCCTTTGTCGCTGGTGGGGGGGGGACACGGGGGCGGTAGAGAGGAGGAAAGGCGGGCAGACGCCTGTAATTAAAGGAGGGCTCGTCACCAGGGCTGGACGCGGCTCGATGTTTTCTGGTGATGCGGGCTGGTCCTCTGCCGACGAGGGTTGTGTCACGGGCCCGTTCGCGCCCAGATTGTGGCGATGTCTCGAACAGTCTGTTTGTTTTGCACGATAAAGGTGTGTTTCGGAGCCGTATGGTCGTCGTTGGCCTTTTCGGTTGGCTTTCGGGATTGTTTTGGGCTCCATTCAGGGTTTGCCTTGGCTGGCGTGGGGGGGCAGTGCACCTGAGCCCAGGTACCCAGGTCGCCCAAGGCAGCTCCAGGCGACCCCGGCAACCTCAACGGCGGTGCCGGGGAGGTGCTGGGAGGGGTTGCCATCAAAAGAGCTGGGTGCGCCCCATGGCCCACAGAGAGCCATCCTCGGAACCTCGGGTTCCGAGATGCAATGACTTGATGTGCTCTGGCTCGTTTCGTTTGAGACGTCCTCACCGCTCTGGAGTCGGGTTGTGGTTCGCGAGGTATTCAGGCCCGTTCTGTCTGAGGCAACCTCAGAACCCCAGGCTTCGAGATGCCCTGAAAGGAGGTGCTCTGGCTTGTCTCGCTTGTGACGTTCTCGGAACTCTGGGTTACAAGATGTTGCTCGTGAGGTATTTTCGCCTACATCATCGGAGTTTCTGGCTTTGACCGCTTGGCCTGAAACGTCCTTGCAACTCTGCGTTGAAGATGCGGTTCACGAGGTGCTCAGGCCCGTTCCCTTCGAGACATCCTCGGAACCCTGGGTTCGGAGATGCCCTGACTTGAGATGTCCAGTCCCGTTTCACATGAGACGCCCGAGACATCCTCGGACCCCCAGGCTTCGAGATGCCCGGGTGGCCAGGTCGCCCAGGACAGCTCCGGGCGACCGTGGCAACCTTAACGGCGCTGCCGGGGAGGTGCTGGGAGGAGTTGCCATCAAAAGAGCTGGGCGCGCCCCATGGCCCACAGAGAGTCATCCTCGGAACCTCGGGTTCCCAGGTGCCCTGACTTGATGTGCTCTGTATCGTTTCGCTTGAGACGTTCTCACCACTCTGGCTTCCAAGATGTGGTTCGCGAGGCACTCAGGCACGATTCGCCTGCGACATCCTTGGAGTGCCTGGCTCTGACCGTTTGGCCTGAAACGTCCTCGCAACTCTAGGTTGAAGATGCGGTTCGCGAGGTGCTCAGGCCCGTTTCGCTTGAGACATCCTTGGAACCCTGGGCTCCGAGGCGCACTGACTTGAGGTTTTCTGGCCCGCTGGGCGTGAGACATCCTCGCAACTCACACCTCTGGGTTCCAAGATGCGGTTCGCGAGGTGCTCTGGCCCGTTTTGCATGAGACATCTCTGGGTTCCAAAACGTGGTTCGCGAGATACTCAGGCCCGTTTCGACTGAGACATCTCCGAACCCAGGACTACTGCGAGATGCCCTGAATTGAAGTGCTTCGGCCCCGTTCTCTTGCGACGTTCTAACATTTCTGGTTCCTCAGAGGGTGGTCCGCGATGTGCTCAGGAACGTTTCGCCTGATACATCCTCGGAACCTGACTTGACTGAGATGTCCTGACTTGAGGTGGCCCAGATGTAAGTGCGCCACGCTTGAAGGAGACATTGACGGAGTCGTTGTTCGGGTTGCCACTGGTGCCGGGGGAGGAGGAGGAGGAGGAGGAGGAGGGGAGGAGGAGGAGGAGGAGGTGGAGGTGGAGGAGGAGGAGGAGGAGGAGGCGGGAGGAGGAGGAGGAGGAGGAGGAGGAGGAGGGGAGGAGGGAGGGAGGAGGAGGAGGAGGAGGAGGAGGAGGAGGAGGAGGAGGAGGAGGAGGAGGAGGAGGAGGAGGAGGAGGAGGAGGAGGGGAGGAGGAGGGAGGAGGAGGAGGAGGAGGAGGAGGAGGAGGAGGAGGAGGAGGAGGAGGAGGAGGAGGAGGAGGAGGAGGAAGGAGGAGGAGGAGGAGGAGGGGAAGAGGAGGAGGAGGAGGAAGAGGAGGAGGAGGAGGAGTAGGAGGGGGAGGTGGAGGTGGAGGAAGAGGAGGAGGAGAAGGTGGAGGAGGGAGGAGGAGGAAGAGGAGGAGGAGGAGGAGGAGGAGGAGGAGGAGGTGGAGGAAGGGGGAGGAGGAGGAGGAGGAGGAGGAGGAGGAGGAGGAGGAGGAGGAGGGGAGGAGAAGGAGAGAGGAGGAGGAGGAGGGGGAGGAGGAGGAGGAGGAGGAGGGAGGAGGGAGGAGGAGGAAGGGGAAGAGGAGGAGGAGAGGAGGAGGAGGAGGAGTAGGAGGAGGAGGAGGAGGAGGAGGAGGAGTTGGAGAAGGGAGACGAGGAGGAGGAGGGGGAGGAGGAGGAGGAGGAGGAGGGGAGGAGGAGGAAGAGGAGGAGGAGAGAGGAGGAGGAGGAGGAGGAGGAGGAGGAAGAGGTGGAGGAGGGGGGGGAGGGAGGAGAGGAGGAGGAGGAGGAGGAGGAGGAGGAGGAGGAGGAGGAGGAGGAGGAGGAGGAGGCGGAGGATTTTTGAGCTCTACGCTCTGCACCGCAACATTCTGCCTGGCCCTCTACTGCGGGGGGAGAGGGACAGATGTGGGCCAGCGGGCCTGCTGTCGGACGAAAACCGACACAGTCCCTGCAGGCAGGAAAAAGAGGCGAGGAAAAACTCGCCACGGCAGACACCTGGGCCGAAAGAGATGGCCAGGAGAGCCGACTAGCCCGAAGAGGGCCGAGAGGAGCCCGAGCGGGCAACCTCGAGCAAGCGCTGGGCCAGGACGGCCTGGTGCTTGCTGCGAGCATCCTCCACCTCCGAGGACGGGGGAGGGGGAGGCTCAACCGAGGGAGCGGGGACCTCCTCCACCTCCACGGCAGGCTCGTCAGGCCCAAGGACTCCGTCCACTGAGCTGAAAAGGCTCATGATGTTCCCTGTGTGGACCCTGACCTCCCTCTTGCTGTACTGGGGGTGCAGGCCTCGTTTGCACAACGTGTTCCATCCCGTCCGCGTGGTCTTGGTCGGACGGCCAACACATTTCACAGACAAACCGCGAACTCTCTGGCCCGAGGAGTGACAGTGGCAACGCACACAGATGAACAGAACGCTGCTGTCGGAGCAGTCAAACGCTAAAACACGATGCTCTAGAGCCAAGAGACGGCCCTCATCTAGTTTACTGCGACCACTGCAGGAACCAGGAGGGGGCTCAACGAGGGCTCTAGTGCCACGTAAACAAACTTCACACCTCCACGCTCCCGCCCAGGGTCTCCAGACATGTGGCAAGGGCGCTGAGGCAGCCGAAGGCTTACTGAGCAATACAACACCCGACAGATCTATGGGGTCCCATAAAGGCAGGAGGCGGGCCGCGAGGCGCAATGTGCAGCGGGCCGCCTTGATAAATTTGTCCGTGACATCATTGGCTTCGGCCGAGCTAGGATGCATGTCTAAAGCATGTTTGGCTCCAACGTCGGCCCAGTAGTTGCCTTGCCTACGCCATCTCTCTTCGCTGGAGATGCCTTGCTCATCTCGGTCCTTATGAGCAGCAACTTTCTCAACGGGGAGGAGCGAGGACGCAGTGGAGTAACACTGGAGGAAAGCCCCCGAGTACATGCGCTGACCAGAAAGGTGGGCCGCCTTAGGCAGGCCAGCGATCTTAACAACGTTGAGGCAATCAGACAGGGCCGATGCGTGGCCTGGGATGCCGAGCATGTGGGCCCACGTGTAGGCCGAAAACTCAGCACTCTGCGGGGTCTGAGGATAGGGCGCCCAAACAGGGGCTCTGAATTCGGCCACACACCTACCAACAGAGTCGACCATGGCCACGCAAGACGCAGCCCGACTAAGTTCACGGATGGGGTGCCGAGTGCACGAGCCGTCAATGAAAAGGGACCCCCAGAGCTGCCTGTCTAGGGGGCCGCCGACAGGGGAGACCTGATCGGTGTCATGCCACACAACCATAAGACCATCATCGGCATCCGTCGCGGGCTTCGGGCTGAAGTCGGCGGGATGGGCGAAAGCCCCAGAGATAAACGGGAGCAAAGCAGACCTGTCGCCACCTTCAGCCTCGAGCGCGGCCTCTATCTCTCCAGCCTTGACCAAGGCGTTGCGTTTTTCCACTATACTCTCCCCCTGACACTTCCACAGCCTATGGAACATACTATCGGGCTCCCCGCAGAACTGGCAGCCAACATCCGTCTGGTAGCCGAGCTGGAGCGCACGCTCCTTAGTGAGGAAAGCTTCGGTGGCGAAGGCTCGGATCCTCCCCTTCTCGAGAGCACTGAACTTGCTGCTGGCAAGAGCTTCCTTGACAATGTCGTAACAAAGCCTGTGCTTAACCCCTCGCTTGGCCGCAGAGTCTCTTTCCAACATACGCAAGTAAGCCTCTTTGCACAGTTTTTTGACAAGGGCGGTGGAGAACAGACCAAGGGGGATGACGAAGCCACGGTCATCTCTGATGGTCATGAAATCCGTCATCACCCAACCAATCCTAGAGAGAGACATGCGCAGGGCGGAGAGGGGGCCAGCCACACTGCGCCAGGAACACGCTTCTTGGCTAAAAATGTTCGTCCAAGCTCGTCTGAGCTCGGGGAGGCCAATCGCCCAGGGGAACTCTCCCACCTGAGACAGCCAGATTTCCTTCGACCACCGAACAATGGGAGAGCACGCGGTTCTCCAACAAGGGTCCGAATCGAGGATGGCCGAGGTGGTGAGCGAACGAAGCTTCGAGAGAGGACGAACCGATCCGAAAAGCTTCCTGCGAAGGAGAAGGAGGTCATGATCGGAGGTCCCCGTGATCTCACTCCCGTAGCTGGCGCCGGCCAAAGGGCCAGCCGAAAAAACCTTAATGATGGCGCCCCTCTTGAGCACCTTATTCTGTCTGCGAAGCCGCTTGGTGCGCCTACAGGCGGCCGCTAGCCTAGACTTCAGCTTGGCACATCGGCCTCCGACCCTGAGGGCGCGACCAGCTGTGTAGTCGACACCTAGGTTGACAGCAGAGGATGAGGGTTGGGTCGAGAGCTCAGCCAACTGGGACGAGACCTGCTCCCCGACGGCACGCGAAGAGGCAACAATACAGGTCTTGTCCAGAGCGAAGCTACAACCCAAAACCTCTTCCACCACCCCCTTCAACTGCTGCGCACAACCGACCACAGAGGCGATGACCTTCGAGGGGGGGCCCACGCACGAGAGGCCTAGGTCGTCGATGTAAACATCGAGCTCAAGTCTGGGCTGGCGAGTGATCCTGTCGCAACCCTCCATCCCGTGGACACGGATGAAGGTAGTGGCGAAGCTGCAGCCCGCCACCACTCCACTCAAAACAAAAAAGGGGCCTTCAACGATGCCTCCCAAACTGAGAAAGCGCCCACACTGGTAAGCAAACAGGGCCACCCTAGCTATGACGGGCGGGAACCCATGCCGAGCACATCTCTCCTGCAAGGCGGCCAAGGGGATGTGTTCGTAAAACTTACGAAGATCGAAAAGGACACTGCAGGCGGCATCTCCACTCTTGACGCCTGCTTCAGACCGAACGGCCTGTCTCCACACAACGTCGGCCGCCCCTCGATGTCTGCCAGCGGCCCAGTACCGTCTGGGGTGTTGCTGTTCCCAGGCCAGGGCCAGGGGGCGACGGAGACGCCCCCAGACCCTGTACCAGGAGCAGAACACCCCGATCGGCCTGTAGCCTCCAGCAGGCTTCGAGAGGAGAGCAAGCAGGACGACCGAAATCTGGGGGGGCAGGCAACCCAAGGCTTCAATGAGAGCAAAAATCATGCTGAGACACTCCAGCGCTGGATCTCCCAGGAGCGAGAAGTGACGGCAGTGGAACCCGTCCAGGGACGCGGCCGAACCAGGCTTGTATTGTTTCGAGGCGGCTCTGATCTCGTCGACGCTGAGACGAGGAAGAGGCTCCAGGATAACCCCCGAAGGCACGGCCCCCAAACCCTGGCCCCACGCAGCACTAAAGCGAGCACCTTCAGCCCGCAACAAAGAGAGGGGGTCAGACACGGTGCAACCTTTGGCGCTAAGCGTGGTGGTCGGGGTCCACGGGGAGGGATCTCGGGTGATCTGATGGACTCGCCGCGAGCCCGAAGAGACGCCGACGTGCAGCCAGGCAGACCAGTCATCACGGGCCTGCTTGGCGAAGAACTTGTTGGCGGCCTCGAGTTCATCTTTTAACTCAAGCTCAAACTCCTCAATGTCTTCAATCGTCTGGTCGGAGGCGCCAGCAATGCGAGCAGCACGATAAAAAATTTGGGTCCTGGAGCCCATGTGCTGCGCGATGAGCGTCGGCGGCTGGCAAAGCAAGAGGCCCAGCTTATCCGACAAACGGAGGTCGCCTGCACGGCGAGCAAGAACTAAGGCATGCCACTGAGCCGCCAGCCAACGAATAGCTCGGTGCTCTGGGTACTTACTGCGGCCGTCGGCAGTGAGGAGTGAGCGCCAGACCAACTGAGGCCCCGACCCACGACAGCCCTTCTTGAGCAGCTCGGCCCCAAGAATCGGCACGAGGTCGGACTCGGCTCGGTCCGCCCACGCCTGGTACAACGGACCCAAGAGCTTGTGGGCCCCCCAGAAATCCTGTTTTTTAACCTTGTCCAGGGCCGCCTTGGCCAGATCCAGCTCGCGGGCCCAGGAGGAACCTTGGGGCCGAGGTCCGAACGCCGCCTCCACAGGCAGCGGGGGGGGCTTCCGAAACGACAAAGCCTGCAAAACGGCAAGCTGAGGAAAGAAAATCAAATTGACAGGTCGGTGGGGGGTCAAGGACGTAGAGAAATCGACAGCGCACTCTCTCACACCTTTGGCCAGCCCCCCCGAGCAAATAAAATAATCAAAGACAGAAGGCTTCCCCGACGGGAAATGCGTGCACGAGGCTGGAACCACAAGAACACCTCGCAATTTACTGACAAACTCGGTATCTTCCAGAAGAGGTGGCTCGAAGTTGTGGTCAGCTCCGGCAACAAATGGCAAATCACAACTGGAGAGGAAGAGACCGAGACGAGACAGGATACCAAGATTGCGATCCGAAAGCTCTTCAGTGTGGTAGAGGTAGGACGAAACAACAACGATGGGGGAGGTGCCTGGAAGGTGCATGGAGCCAGCAAGACACCTGCCTGGAACAATCTCACCTCCTTCCATACCTTGAAGTCCTATCCAATCCTTAGCAAAAATGGCGACCCCCGCCGAGGTGTCGGCCTCGGTCTTCTCAGCCTCGGACCAGAGGGACTTCCAGCCCCTCTTGATACACCACGCGTTGGCCGCCTGCACATCTTCCCCTCTCAAGCGGTGCTCCTGACAAAGGACAATATGGGCGTGTGAGAGGCTTTCCAAAAGGCCGCGCATGGTGCCCCATGAGTTGCAGTTGATGGTCTTGATACAAAGCTCAACACTGTTGGGATCAGGTCTCGCACCTCCATCCTTGGCAGGAGCTTGCTTGGGAGAGGAAACAGACTGCACGGGCTGCCGTGGGGCGTCGGAGCCGACGCCCGCGTTCTGAGACCTTAAAACAAGCGATCCTGGCAAAGGTTGGGGACGGGCAGGCTGGCGAACCAGAGAGGGAGGGCTGACCTTCGCCAGCTCCGATCCAAGCTCAGCCTGACCAGAGACGTGCAATCCTCGCTCATGGAGAAGGGACTCGAATCTATCGTCCACATCGGCCAAAGGAAGCTGAACCACAGTGACCGAATGGACACTCTTGCCTACGCCTGCACCGAGCTGAGCAACTGGGTAAAGCAGGGAAGGCCGAGAGAAATCGCAGGCAGCGCGCGTGCGCGTCTTGCCTGGCCTGGCGTCCAGCTGTAACGACGAGGACGGCGACACGACCGCATCGGCACGAGCAAGCAGCGACGAACGTCGCGACCGAACCGATCTATCCTTCGTCTGGACACCAGGACTTCTTAGAAAGCGTGGGAGGCCCCTCCTGCGCCAAAGATCAACACGAGCCAGATGCAGACAGTCAGCGACTATAACATCAGCTGGCCCAGACATTGGCTTTTTGTTCCATCCAGCCAGAGGCAGAGTTGAACTCTCCGCGCCGTGCGCGGGGCCGGGGAGCAACGGTGCGAGGGTCACTAACGGCGCAACGCCGGGCAGTCCCCACTCGCACCGCGCCCCCCGCTGGGTAGACAAACCCACGCCTGATGAAAGATTGCGAGAGTGCTGCAGGGGCCCCCCCTGAAGGCTGGCAAGCTGGCAGATCAGAAGCGGAACTTCATGACTCCATGGGCGTTGCTCCTCCAGGGGGGGCGGCCTGAGACTGTATCTGGGCGATCCTGTCCGCGCGCTGGCGAAGGCCTGCTGCAGAGGCGGCGCCGTCAGCGTCCGCAGCAGCCGCGGCGGCGCCAGGTGCCGCCGCGGCGGGCCCGCTGGCCGCGGCTGCAGCAGCGGACGCGCTGGCTGCAGGGGCAGCACCTCCATCGCCTCCAGCAGGTGCTGCGTTGCCCTTGCCAGGGCCGACGACAGGACCCGAAGCGGCAGGGACCGTGACAGCAGCACCAGCGTTGGTCTTCCGCTTCTTCTCGTTCTCGTCTTTGAGGCGCTGCAGGTGGGCTTGGTGTTCCACCTTGATGGCCTCCACCTTGGACTTCGACTCTTTGAACAGGTTGGCGGCCATGGCGGTGATGCCCTCGCGAAGCTGCGTCGCCCTGCTCTGCAGCTCCTGCTTGTCCGACTCGCTAAGCTCGAACTCCAGCTCGCCCATATGGAAGAGCGACTCTGCAGACAAGTCCAGCCAAGCCTCCAACTTGGTGTCGTCCAGCATGTCGTCGATGGTGAGCTTGGCCCTCTCAGCGGACGGCCCGTCGACGTATTCCGAGTGCAGGCGGTGGAAGAGGGCGCTGTGCTGCTTCTCGGCGGCCGCCAGCTCCTCACGCAAGGATAGCACATGGGACTTCTGAGCCTCCAACTGCTCCTCGATCGACTCGAACTTGAGGA
Organism: Prorocentrum cordatum; assembly: GCA_963575745.1. Lineage (NCBI taxonomy): Eukaryota > Dinophyceae > Prorocentrales > Prorocentraceae > Prorocentrum > Prorocentrum cordatum. The sequence continues at coordinate 242,654 of CAUYUJ010015618.1, forward strand.
CGGCCGCCTCCAGCTTCTTCTCGACCGAGCGAGCGTGACCATGCGCACGAGAGAGCTGGACCTGAAGGGGCTCGTGATGCTGAGGGCGGGGCGCCAGAGCCTGAGCCGCAACGCGAGCCCTCTTAGCCCCTTCCAAGTCACCGAGCTTCTCGCAGAAAGTGGCCATCTGCTGGTACTCTTCCATGGACAGCTTGGGCTCCGACAAAGGGGTCTGGCCAGCAGGTTTGCCTCCCTTGGCAACTGGGTCGACGTAGCCGAAACTGTGGCCCTTGCCTCCCTTGATGTCCCCAGGAGGCTGCGCCAGACTCTTGCCGTAGCCGCCCTGCCAGACTGAGTTGGGCGGCAACCTCGTGGAGCCGCAGTGCTTGCACCAGGTGAAGTAGCTGGCGTTGCGCTTGCAGCCGCAGACCTCGCATGTCCAGCGTCCCCTGCCAGCAGCCGAAGGAGGAGCAGGCAGCTGAGGACCTGGAACGAGCGGAGGCCACTGTACGAGGTTGGCACGGTCCTGGGCCCACGGCTTGCCTTTGGCGCCGCCGTCAACATGCCCAGGCGAACCCTTACATCCTTTCGACATGGCGGAAGCAAAGCCGTGTCGCGCAACTGAAATGGAGTGCCCACGCTGGTGTGGCCAGCTGGGCGAAGACAAAGAGCCAATTTGGCCCGCAACAGCACTGGCCGTTTCGAAGGAGTATGCTGCTGCAAGCTCGAGCTTCACACAAATCAGCTCGAGCCGAAACGGCTGGAGGAGGCGGAGGAGGAAGAGGAGGAGGAGTAGGAGGAAGAGGAGAGAGTGCTTCCACATTTTGGTGAGGGCACCTCCCCTGATCCATTGATTTGGCGGCCGCGCGCCAAATCCAAGGATCGCTAATCCATGTTCGCGCGCCCCCGAGTTGTGGCCCGTTTCTCCAGGCCTCCCGGATGGTGTCCGAGCAGATGTGGTCGGAGGATCGCGCCGCATCGCCGATGCATCGGCGATGCGGCTCGATGTGGAGCCCGCATTTCTCGTCGCCGACGGCGCGGATGCGCATCGGCGACGTCGCTGGTGCATCGCCAATGCATCGCCGATGCATCGGCGATGCGGTGCGATCCTCTGCCTGGCAGCCCTCCACGGGCGCGGACTTCCGCACGCCGGCCCTCGCTTACTCGCCATCCACTCCGACCCCATCTATGAGGCTTCTAGCATCCAAGGCGCGTGGGGCTCTGTGGCCATCGTTTGGCCCCGAGTTCCTCGTCTTGTTCCCGCCGCCCTGGCCAGCCGCGCAGGTGGACGTGATCGTGAGCGAGTGGATGGGGCGCCCCGCCCCGCCCCGCCCCGCCCCTCCTGTCCTAGCGTAAAGCTGGCGCCAGCGCACTGTGTCTCCTCCTCCTTCTCCTCCTTCTTCTCCTCCTCCTCCCCCTCCCCCTCCCCTCCCTCCCCCTCGCCTCCCCCTCCTCCTCCTCCTTCTCCGCCTCCTCTTACTCCTCCTCCTCCTCCTCCTCCTCCTTCTCCTCCCCGTCCGTATCGAGCAGGCTTCCCCCCCGCAGGCAGGGCGGGGGGGGCGGTGGCCACTTGGTGCAAGGCCTTCGCTTGCAGCTCGTCGTGGGGCTCCCGTGCTTTGCAGGGTGCTCGTGTGGGCCTCTCCCAGGCAGACCCGTTCTGTCCCGCAGCGGCCGGGAGCGTGCTCGTCTGTGGAGGATATCCTGCACCAGAAACGGGGCAAGCCTGGGATAGTACGACGTCTGCAAGCGTAACTCCTCTTGAGGTGCTTCAGAAGTCTCCCCAGGGTTGCGCAGAATGTCTGCCCAGGGTTGCGCAGAAGGCATCTTTGTACATCACCGCCGTGCCCTTGCGTCGGAGGTCTCCCAACCGTGCACCTGACCACCATGCACATCACCACCGTGCCCAGGATTTGGGCTTCCCCTTGCTTCGAAGGTCCCCCCACGGGCTGCGCAGAAGGCATCCTGCACATCACCACCTTGCCCGGTGCATATCACCACCGTCCCCCGGGCTGCGCAGAAGGCAGCTGGTCATCCTGGGCCGCAGGACGGTGTAGGGACGCTCCTGCTCTTCATCTTGAGTTGTTGTTTCACGGTCTCCGAGCGCGTGCAGGGCTCCGACGGCCCGAAGGGTCCGAGGGACCTCCAGGACCCCTCTGCTGCAGGACGTCCCCCCAGTCTTCCCCGTCGCAGCGAAGGCCATTCTTTCGCCGGCCCATGAAGGCGGCGGCGCTGGCCGAAGGGGTGGACCGCGCGCGCCTCGTGTGGCCGTCTCCTTGCGACGTATCCGGCGTCGCTGGCGTCGTTCGGGGTCTCCTAGATCGCGATGGTCGATGATCAAAGTCAAACTTTTGTGGACGTCGTTGTCGTC
>CAUYUJ010015618.1:247500-250833 GCA_963575745.1 Prorocentrum cordatum
ACGGCCGGATTCACCTTGGAAGTGATGGCCAGACCGCGCCTTCAGGACAGGTCTGGGGGTCGTTGGCGGCGACGACGACAATAATCGTGTTAAGACTGTTCGCTCCTATCTGCTCACGTGCCAATCAATACGTATAACTATCCGAAACCCTCGGTACCCGCTCTCGTCATCTTCGATCGTACCCCCTCGGGGGTAGATCTTCCTCACCTGCCACGTGTACTTAGCGCAGCCCCTAAAACAAGGGAAGAGAGGATGGGTAGAAGGGGGAGGGAGAATAATGGAGCACGAGGGAAATTAGCAGGAGGGGGCAAGGACCAGAAAACAAGTGGTATAACCAGACGGGCAGATCGGGTGGGCAGACCCATAGCGGGCAGGTCGGGAAGGCGGGCCCAGGCGGCGAGGTCGAGCAGGCGGGTTGCTGAAGCGTGGGTCTTGCATGAATCGCGAGGAAGTTTCGAGCGATAGCGCGATTCCTAAGTAAATCGTGAGAAAAGCCAGCGCGGGCCACGAAGGGCGGAGCCGCTGAGGGCAGCACCGGGGCCACGAATGGCAGCGAGGGGGCCACGAAGGGCGACAGCGGGGCCACGAAGGGCATGCATATGGGGCCACGACGGGCGCGAGCGAGCGGGGGCCACGAAGGGCATTCGTATACGGGGCAACAAAGGGCGACATCGTGGCCACTGAGGGCAGCACCGGGGCCACGACGGGCAGCGAAGGGGGCCACGAAGGGCGACAGCGGGGCTACGAAGGGCATGCGGGTGGGGCCAGGACGGGCGCGTGCAAGCGGGGGCCGCGAAGGGCACATTATGAAGGGCCACAAAGGGCAGCGACGGAGCCACTGAGGGCAGCAACGGGGCCACGAAGGGCAGCGAGCGAAGGCGACCGCGGAACCAGTACGGGCAGCGAGGGGCATCGAAGGTGGGCGAAGGGCAACGAGCGGCGACTGCAGTCATTCACGGGCTGGTCGAGCGGGCGCGTCGACCAGCGAGCGGGCTGCAGTCATTAATGGGCTGGTCGGCCGGGCAGGCCCCGACGGGCGGGTCGAGCGGGCGGGTCGTTGAAGCTTGAGTCCTGCTTGCCTGGCAATATGTAGCGGGAACCCGATTCCTGAGTGTCGAGAACCGGCCCTTGAATAAATTATGAGGAAGTGTGAAGCGAAGCGGTTCGGTGGTAAGTTGCGACGATGTTTCACGTGAGAACCCGATTCTGCAATATTCTGGCAAGCGGTATCAAGCGGGAGCCGCGATTCGGTGGTAATTTGCCAGGAAGTCCAAAGCGACAGCGCGATTCATCAATACATTGTGAGGAGCTATCAGGCGGGAGCCGTTGTTGTTGTAAACTAGGGGCCAACGACACAGTTTGAGCCTCAAGACTTTCCCTCATAATTAACGGGGTGCAAGCCCTGGGAGGGGCACTTCAATCGAAACATACAATGTGCACCGGGCGGGGATAACCAACATCAATTATTCTTCAGAAGTAAGAGTTCAACAACAACAACCACAACAACAACAACAACAGCAGCAGCAACAACAACGTCGACGTCGAGCTCAAAACACTGCCCGTACAGCCGCCGGCCCGCCCCTGTCTCGCGCGGGCCTGATGCCTCGTCGCCGCCGCCGCCGTCGATCGAGGATCGAACGGCTGTGATCATGCCGTGAGGCCTACCGTTAGGTCGGGCCTGTCCCTCTACAGGAGGAGTATTCAAAAGCAGTCAGAAATAGTCCAGGGACAATTTTGGAGTATTTTTGTTAGCTACTCTGGAGTATTTTGTCATTCTTAGTGTTTCGTCCAAAATCCTTCTGTAGGGGGACAGGCCCGACCTAAGCCTATCTGGCCCTTTCTGGGCCTACAGAGGCTCGGGGCACCTCTGGGCATCGTTGTCGTCGGCGGTGGCGTCGTTTCGTCTTTCACAGGCAAGGGCAGCAACATAAACGAAGCAATCATGAATCAAGCACGCGCGGACGCACTCGCAAGGCAATCGCTCGCTGGCATGTCCAGCAAACGATGCAGGCGACTCTGCTGGTCAAGTGAACTGCCATGAAGGTAATCAAGGAAACATGCGCGAGCATGCGAACCAGCAAGCGCGCGCAGCAACCAGCAAGTAGCAAACACCAGCGACAGCAGCAAACGCAGACGCAGCAGTACCATGAATGTAAACAGCTGCAACGACACTGACAATGGTACCAACATCGTCACCACTATCAACGTCAATGGCAATCGACACGATCGTGGAATCCATCACTTCAACATTAAACTTCATCCTAGTGCAAACAACGGCGGCAGCATCAGCACAACCACTGCACACAGAAGAACATGCAGCAGCGACATGACGACATGACCAATAACAGCGTCAGCAGCATGTAACGGCGACAACAGATGTAGTACACAGACAGTGCCAACAGCAACGGCAAACGGATCGTTGAGGTCAGAGCTGCTAGGAGGTAGGAGGAACGAGGAGTAGGAGCTGGATTGAGGAGCAGGATGCGCAGGGGAAGAGGAGGAGGAGGATGAGGACGAGGATGAGGATGAGGATGGCGATGCTTGTGATTAGGATGATGATGATGTTGATGCTGATGATGATGGTGATGATGATGCTGATGATTATGATGATGATGTTGCGGATGAGGATGATGATGATGATGTTGATGATGATGATGATGATGATGATGATGGTGATGATGATGATGATGATGATGCTGATGCTGATGATGATGATGATGATGATGATGATGATGATGATGATGATGATGATGATGATGATGATGATGACGGCGAGGAGGAGGAGGAGGAGGAAGAGAGGAGGAGGGATGGTGTGGACCGAAGGAAGGTGAGGGGGCGGGCTGGGTTAGAAGAATTTCTTACTTCCTCGTTACCGCCCTCTCCACCCCGCGCCCCGCTGTTCACCATCATACGCCTCCCAGTTTTCTTCTGCCGACTCCCTTCTTAATCGTCCTCCCCCTCATCCTCCTCCTCCTCGTCCTTGCTTCTTCATTCATCTGTCCTTGTCGTTATCCCTTCTCTCAGTCTCGTTCCTCCTCCCGCCTCTCTCCTTCCTGTCTACCTCCTCCCTCATCCTCCCTCGTCCCTCGCTCCTCCTTCGTCTCCTCGTTCCTTCTTCCTCCTCCTCCTCCCTCATCCGTCTTCCCCTCAGGCGATGATGACGATTCTGACGACGATTGTGTTAAAGACCAGGGAAAGAGGGCTACGTACGACGTTGACGACGACGTCGACGACGGGGCGGAAGCAGGACGTCGACGCGAAGGCGACAGGAAGTCGAGGGCGACGATTGCCAGCACGACGACGCTGGCGACGACGACGACAGGGCGACGACAG
>CAUYUJ010015618.1:255933-305933 GCA_963575745.1 Prorocentrum cordatum
TGCTGACCCTGCAGCACCCCAGCTTCGAGGGGACCACGGAGGAGTCGAGGAGGACCCCCCCCTTTCCGGCAGCGGAGCAGGGGGGGTCTCTGCACACCTTCCTCCTCCTCCTCCTCCTCCTCCTCCTCCTCCTCCTCCTTTTTCCTCCTCCTCCTCCTCCTCCTCCTCCTCCTCCTCCTCCTCATTGGGGCGCAGTATCGTCGATCACCGTCGGGTAACCGATGAGACAGCGCCGATTTTGCGCCGGCAGCGGGGCAGGGGGGTCTTTGTATACAGTCAACCTGCATATTAAGGATGGGCAACACTCCCAGGGGTGCCCTTGCAACCTTGGCCCGTCGGCTCATCCTTAGCGACTTTCGCTGGCCAAGCTCGCTCGAAAAGCGCTCACATGGCCCTCCAAGGCCCTTGCATCCTTACCGCGCATCCCCATGATACGGGTTGACTGTGCCCTCGTGCTTCCGTCCTCGGGGCGCAGTGTCGTCGACCAACGTCGGGCAACCGATGATACAGCGCCGATTTAGCGTCGATTAGCATCGATCTAAGTCCTGGTAATTTATGAGACAGCGCCGATTTAGCGTCGATTAGCGTCGATCTAATCAGCGTCGATTCGGACCGCGGGGGCCACAGAGCAGTCGAGGAGGACCCTGCTGGCGGCCCCGCCCCCCCAGTCCCTGCTCAGCTCTCGCCCCTGTTTGCTCTTGCTCTTGCGCTCCTTCTCCTCCTCCTCCTCCTCCTCCTCCTCCTCCTCGTCCTCCTCCTCCTCCTCCTCCTCCTCCTCCTCCTCCTCCTCCCCCTCCTCCTCCTCCTCCTCCTCCTCCTCCTCCTCCTCCTCTTCGTCCTCACCCTGCGTTGCTCCCCCTCCCCCGCCCTCATTTCGCGCTCCTCTCATCCTCCCTGCTCGTCCCCGTCCTTCGCGGGGGCCACGGAGGAGTCGAGGCGTCGTGGTGCAGCCCGGCGCGGCCCATCCGCTTCGGTTCTCCGGTTCCGTTCCAGTGTGGCCCGATCCGACGCGATTGCCCAGTTCGATGCTTCGGCCCCTTTCCTCGCGTCGCCGGAGACCCCGCAGTTCTCCTGCTCCTCCTCTTGCTCCCCGTTCCCTCATGCTGCTCGCGTTTTTCCCTGCTCTCCCCCTGCGCTGTGGCCCTCTTCCTCCTCTTGCTCGTCCTCTCCTCCTCCCCCTCCTCCTGCTCATCCTCATGCTCCCCCCATTGCGCCGCCCCTCTCCCTCTCCTCTTTTTCCTCGCTCCCCTCCTGCTCCAGCTGCCCTCTCTCCTGTCCTTGTCCGCTGGCATCCCCCTCGTCTACTTCTCCTCTCCCCCCCCCCCTGCGGCAGCTGAGCCTGCCACCATCGCCGACGCGGAGATAGCGGCTGCCCGTCTTCCTCATCACGCTTCTGCACGTCACCTTGGGTCTCCTTCCACTCATTACCATCGCCCTCCTTCTGCCTCATCTCCTCCGCCCCCGTCCCCTCCCCTCCCCTCCCCTCCCACCTCTGAGCAAGCTCATCGGCAGACCTAGGCCGGCGTCAGGCTTGGTCGCAGGAGGATGCGACACGATACGATACGAAAGCAAGTGGGGCCATGTGTTTTCCTTGTTTGATTTCGCTAGCTGCACTCGCAAAGCGAAGCTCGCCCCTTCTACAATTACTCAATGCGAACACTCTTATCCTCTCTCCCCTGACGTTGCCTGGGGCGTGGGGCCGCCCTCTCTCCGCGCAGTGTTGTGTCACGCGCAGTATCTCGGAACAGGATCTCCTGATTGTTTTTTTACAGACCGTTTCTTTCGATGTTTCAACATGGTGGTCCCGCTGCAGCGTGGGCCTGATGTTCGATTTGACGCTTTGCTCCCGTCGTGCAGAACGGCGCTCCCGCCTCAGCCTGGGCAGTTTTTTTTTTTTCTGGGTCCCACATGCCCCGCAGGTCCGACATGTCTCTCAGGGCTCGCAGGCCCCACAGGTCCCGCAGGTTCCACAGGGTCCCACAGGTCTCCCTGGTCGTCCGACAGGTACCACAGGTCTGACAGCCGCAGGTCTCACATTTCTTATGGGTGTCCCGCAGGTCCCATTGGTCCCACAGGCTTTGCCGGTCTCGCTGGTCCCACAGGTTTCACAGGTCTCTCAGGCCTCGTAGGTCCCACAATTCACGCAGGCACCAAAGGTCTGACAGGTCTCTCAGGTCGCACAGGTCCGCAGGTCCCGCAGGTCCACAGTTCCCACCTGCCCGACCTGCCCCGCAGGGCCCGCAGGTCCCACAGGCCACAGAAGTCCCACAGATTCCACAGGTCCCACAGATAGCACAAGTTCCACAGGTCACCTCCTTTGGCTACTATTGCAGTGCTTTGCTGGGGTTATTGGATTCCAGGTTAGCTATGGCACGCATCCGCGGATAGAGACACATGAGCGCAATAGGACGGGCTGGGAGGGAGGGACAGGATATCAGATGTGGCGCGAGCGCACCTAGCCTGTCTCATCCTTATCGTTCTATGCCCATGCGTGTTCCTCCTGCCCCTTCTCCTCTCCTTTCCCTCATCGTTCCCCCCCTCCCCCTCTCCCCTCACCTCGTCGTCGCCGTAAAACTCGTCGCCGCCGCCGTGGTCGTCTTCGTCTTCGTCGTCGTCTTCGTCTTCATCTTCATCTTCGTCTTCGTCTTCGTCGTCGTCATCATCGTCGTCTTCGTCTTCGTCGTTGGTGCCGTCCGCGTCGTTGCCGTCGCTGTCGTCCTTTGGCGAGTCAGCTGTACGAGCAGAAGCGCGCCGACCGTGAGAAGCGCGCGCGGAAGATCCGCGGGCCCTCGTCCGGGCAGCCCCGCCAGCCCCCGGTTGGAGCCGGCTTGCTTCGTCCAGGAGGAGGAGGAGGACGGGGAGGAGGAGGAGGAGGAGGAGAAGGGGGAGGAGGAGGAGGAGGAGGAGGAGGAGGAGGAGGAGGAGGAGGAGGAGGAGGAGGAGGAGGAGGAGGAGGAGGGGGGGGGGGGGGAGAGGAGGAGGAGGAGGGGAGGCGGAGGAGGAGGAGGAGGAGGAGGAAGAGGAGGAGGAGGAGGAGGAGGAGGACGCGGAGGAGGAGGAGGAGGAGGATGAGGAGGAGGAGGGGGATAGTGCTGTAGATTCCGCCTAGGAGCGTTCGAGGCGTCGTTTTCGACGGCGAGGAGAGAGGAGAAAGCAGACTTCGACGGTCAAAGGTACAGTCGCAGTGAACCTTTCAGCAGTTGCCCTGCGTTTGGGCCGTGCTGTAAAGCAGTCGCGCACAGACAGAGGGTTGCAGGGGGAGGGAGGAAGGCTTCTCCGAAGCACCCCTGCTTCTTAGAAGGCGCGGGCCTTGTACAGATGTAGGGCCAGCGTCTTCTAAGAAGCAGCCTCCTCCTAAGATCCCTTCCCCCTCCCCCTGCCCCCTTTCTGTGCGCCGTCAAGTAGAGACAGCATCGGATCGTTCCCCGTCAAGGGCGAAGGAGCCGTTCGGCCAATGCCCTGCAGAGTGACCGCGCTCTTGAGCACGACCTCTGGGGTCTTTCCCCGTCGCGGCGCGCCATCCCGCCCTGGCCCATCGCCGCCGCGAAGCTCGGCCGGGGAGGAGGAGGAAGAGGAGGAGGAGAAGGAGGAGGAGGAGGCGAATGAGGAGAGGACTCGAGGACTCGAGGACTTGAGATCGAGGGGCCGCGCGGTCGACTCGGCCGCCGCTTGCCCGCCTCAGTGGAGCAGCTTGAGGAGCCTATCTTCTGGCATGCCATCGAACGCATTCGGGTGACAGGAGGCGGAGGAGGAGGAGGAGGAGGAGGAGGAGGAGGAGGAGGAAGAGGGGGAGGAGGGGAGGAGGGGAGGGGAGGAGGAGGAGGAGGAGGAGCAGGAGCAGGAGGAGGAGGAGGAGGAGGAGGAGGAGGAGGAGGAGGAGGAGGAGGAGGAGGAGGGGGAGGAGGCGGAGGAGGAGGAGGAGGAGGAGGAGGAGGACGAGATGGGATGCTTGGTACGCCTAGGGGCTCCACGGAGGCAGTGGCTCGGCGAGGCTGCTCAGCAGCGTGCCGAGGCCCTTGGGTGCGCCCGCAGTGCTTTGCCTACAGGAGATGAAGTCTTCGTTCAAAACAAAAGCGCGTGTTATGTTCGCCCACCCACCCACCCACCCACTCGCCCACGCGAGTATCGAGTTGCTGACCGAGTCGGCAGCTCAGTACTCCCCAAGGGTCGAAGGCCAAGAGTGAACCAGCACCGGTCAACGCAAACGCTTGCCAGCAACTGCACCACCAAAATGCGCCCCGTGGTTTCTTGCCACGGATTTAATTTCTTTATTGGTCGAAGGTTCGATAAACCACCAGCAGTTTGGACAACAATTGAATTGCTATTGACCCCGCCACTGAAGGTTGGCTCTTCAAGCCCATTGAGCAGTAAAGAAAGCAATACACAATCCTCCGCAACGTAATGCAAAACAACATACACTCCCCAGGCGGTTGTGGGAGACAATGGCACAGTAGCAGATGCTGCCAGTTCCCAGCATGTCTAATCCGCCTAGCGCGTTGAGCAAGAGTGACAGAACCTCCCGTTCTACCTTGGTCAAAGTCCCAACCAGGGACCCTCCTCTGCGGCTTTGGGATATTTTATCACCGTAGCTGATGAAACCAGGTTCCAGCACCGTGCCTGCTAGAGTCGGCCTCGGGTCCACCATCATTTGATGCCGGACGGCGGGGTGATCCCAGCAGGTGCACTCCGATGTCAGCCCTGGAAAGATCACGTGGAGTCTTCCCCTGAGGCCGCACTCTTGCGAACAGTCGCACTAAGCAGAGGTCCGGAGCCAGACCCCACCCCCTCCCTCCCCGTCCGCCCAACGTCGAAACGCCGAATAAGAGAACGCTCACCATTGCCTGGAAGGTGCTCCGCCCTATCCGCGTTGGGTTTGTTTTCGCCCGGCTGGACAACAATTGGTCCGTTGCACGTGTTTTACATGTAATTCGATGGTTTCCGGTGTTTCAAAATAGTGTTCCTGCTGCAGCGTGGGCCTCATTTTCAGATCGGCGATTTTCTCTTGTCGTTCAGAATGGCGTTCTCGCCCAAGCGCGGGGCACTTTTCTGGAGTCGAGGCCTCAGTATCGTTGTCGCCCCCTTCATTTCCTCTCCTCCGCCTTCCCCTGGTTCTTCCGCTCACACCGCTCATTCCACGCCAGTTCTTGCTGCTGCCGTTCGTCTTCGTCGTCCTCCTTCCTCATCCTCCTACGTGTTTCCCCTGCTCATCCTCCTGCTCATCTCCCAATCGCCCAACTGCGCATAACACGATGGGGTCCCCCTGAGAGCTCCAGGTCCGCGATGACACGCGACCGCGGATTGAGAGACCATCAGCACAATGGGAAGGGATGCGTCGGAGGGGTAGGATGTCAGCTGTGGCGCGCACGCACCTCGCTCGTCATCACCCCTCTCCCTTCCCCATTCCCCTGCTCCTCCGTCCACGGAGCTGGGATCGTCGCCATCGTTCGCTGTCGTCGTCCGTCGTCCTTGGTCCGTCGGTGTCGCCGTCGTCAGGATTCAGGAGGAGGAGGAGGACGAGGAGGAGGATGAGGAGGGGCGGACGGAGGAGGAGGAGGACGAGGGGGAGAAGGAGGAATGGGAGAACAAGGATGAGGAGGAGGAGGAGGATGAGGAGGAGGAGGAGGAGAACACGGAGGAGGGGGATAACAAGGAAGAACACAAGGAGGAGGATGATGAGGAGGGGCGGACGGAGGAGGAGGAGGAGGAGGAGGAGGAGGAGGAGGGGGAGGAGTAGGAGGAGGAGGAGGAGGAGGGGCCAATCGCACTGCCTTTCTCATCCTCCCTCTCCTCATGCGCTCTCACGCTCCCCCGTCCTTCTCCTTGTGCTTCTTCCTCCCGTACAGTGGAAACCCATGCCCAGAAACACTCTGCCTGCCTCCAGGGTGCCCGGGGTGTCTTGGGCTTCGATGGCTTTGCGGTGGCGAGCGCGGCGTTCCCACACCAGAAATCCATGGACACCCTGGGGTCTCAGGGTTGGGTTTCTTGTGGAAGGTGTCTTGTGGACTGGCCTCCACTATATTCGTTCCTCCCCTCCTCCCCGTCATGGCTCCTCCTTTCCTCCGCAATGGCACCGCCCTGCCCCCGCTCGCCCCGAGACCCCTCCCCCCTCGGAAGCTTCGACGCCTCTCCAGGAGGCTCCCAACACGTACGGGGTCACATGCAGATTGGGGGGAACGGGCGTCCATAATGGGTGCGGCCGCGTGTTTTTTTTCAAAGGCAAGTATGGCCACCAGTTTGAGGAGTAGGATGAGAAATGAGAGGGAGGTGGAGGATGTGAGAACGAGGCGGGGGACGGGGATGAGGCCTCGGCTCTCAGTCACAGACAGCCGCGCCGTCAGTGCCATGATGAATAGGAGAAGCAGGATGAGAAGGAGGCAGGGAAGGAACGGCAGTGGGAGGAAAGGGCAGGAGGAGTAGAAAGAGTAGGAGGAGTAGCAGCAGGAGGAGGAGGAGGAGGCGGGGGGAGTGCCCGTCCTCCTGGATCGATAAGCCGTGGGGGGAGAGGGTGGGGGGCAAGGATGGGTGAGGTGGGGGCAGAGGATGTGGAGCAGGGGGGCGCAGGAGGAGGAGGAGGGGGAGGAGGAGGAGGGGGAGGAGGAGGAGGAGGAGGAGGAGGACGACGAAGAGGGGGGGGAGGAGGAGGAGGAGGAGGAGAGGAGGAGGAGGAGGAGGAGGAGGAGGAGGAGGAGGACGCGGAGGATTCGGAGGACGAGGACGAGTATGAGGTGAAGGGATGAGCAGGAGCAGGGGCGCGATCGATCAGAACGCCCCCCTGCTGCCGCGCGGCTGGGGGCTGCGGCTCTTCACGGAGGAGGACAGGCTCGGCACGGAGTCGCTTGATATCGAGGAGCTGGATGGGGTTGTCTTCCTCGCCCTGCTTTCTCCTTCCTCCCTGCTCTGCCTCGTTCCCTCCCTGCTCCTCCTCTCATCCTCCTCTCTCTGTCCTCTTCTCTCTCTCGTCACTCTCTGCGGGGTGTCGGCACACGGGTTGGCCGCTACCCCGCGGGGCAGAAACGTTTATTGGTAGTTCAACGGTAGTTCATTTCACCCACTCTTCTCTCTTCTCCTCCCCCTTCCTTTATTCCTCCTGTCTCCTCAGCTCCTCCGCACCCTCCAGTTCTTCCCCTTCTTCCTTCGCTCCTATTCGCCCTCCTCCTTTTCCTCCTCCTGCCCCTCCTCCCTTCTCTTCGTACTCCTCATCTTCGCCCTCCTCCTCGTTCTGCTTCTCCTCCTCCTCATCCTCCTACTCCTTCTCCAACTGCTCCTCCTCTCCTCCTCCTCCTCCTCCTCCTCCTCCTCCTCCTCCTCCTCCTCCTCCTCCTCCTCCTCCTCTCATCGTCTCCTCTCATCTTCTCCTCTCCCCTTCTCCTCTCTCGCGAATCCTCGCGCGTGCAGCGGCGTGGTCGCTGGGGGTTGGGTGAGGGTAGAGAAGGCTGTGGAATAGGGGAGGGTGGGGAGGAGGAGGAAGAGGAGGAGGAGGAGGAGGAGGAACACGAGTATGGGAAGGATGAGTACGAGGATTAGGTAGAGGGGGGAAAGAGGAGGATGGAACGGAGGAGGTGGAAGAGGAGGAGCAGGAGGAGGAGGACGCAGGAGGAGGAGGAGGCGGCGGCGGAGGAGGAGCGGGAGGGGAAGTGGCAGCATGATGATCAGGAACAGGAAGAGGAGTGGCAGCAGGAGTAGGACGAGGAGCGGAAGGGTGACCATGAGCAATATGTGGGAGGAGGAGGAGGAAGAATAAACGAAAGGTGAGGTCGGATGGGGAGGGCGAGGGGGCGCCCGTCTACTGTTCGTTGGCCAGCGATGTCCGATGCTCGCGGTCCAGCCTCGGGGTCTCTTCCTTTCGGCCGCCAGTCATAGGAGCCCTGTATGCTCCCGCAGTGCCGTCTTCCGAGTGCCGCAGCGTGCGAGGGCGCCTGGCTGTCGACGAGAGCGCGCCGACTTCGCGTTGAGGAGTGTCGATTAGCGTCGAGTTGGTGTCGAGTCAGCGTCGATTCGCAAGGACCAGCAAGATGGCATGGGAGGCTCCCATGAGAGTTGTCATCAAATTTTCAGTGCCAGGTGTTGAGTTCTGCGCCTGTCTCCAGTCTGCTCCGGCGCGTGAGTGAGCCAGGTAGCCTCCAGAGGCTGGAGCCATGGGGCTGGCCTTCCTCGACTGCGGGCGCAGGAGGGCTCGGATCGAGGGGAAATCTGTTCCGACACCGAGGGCTCGGCATCGGCAGGCGTCGCTGCTATGGCGTCACGAAGCGGCTATATCCCAGGAGTCGTTGGTGGAATCGTGCAGGCCAGTCCGTCCTGTCCGCGGACGACTTGTGTGCGCCCTTACGCGTTGGTGTCTCCCGAGGCGTCGTCGGTCCTCGGCACGCAGGGCCGAAGAGCTTATGCACCGTACCGCTCTGGGGCGGAGCCTGAAGGGAGCCCAAGAATGGTACGGCGCAGGGCCGCCGTGTACGGGATGCGGTCGCGGCGGCGCTTCTCCAGGCGCACGGAGGGAGCGCGCGCGGGCAGGGTGGCGCGGGGAGTGCCTGGGAGGGCGCACTGACGGGGTCGCGGCGCAGCCCTGCGCCGCTCCGCGGGGCCTCGAGATTGCCCGGGGCTGGTGGGGACGACGGTGACGGCGGCGATCGCGACCTTTGGAAGCACCGAGCGTCTCCGAGCCACCTCCGAGACCAGCTCGACTTCGACGACGACGACGGCGAGGACGGCGAGGACGACGACGACGACGACGACGACGACCACGACGACGACGACGATATCCACGACAAAGTGGAAGACGGCGGCGGCGGCGGCGGTGATGGCCGCGGCAGCGGCGGGCCACGCCCACCTATTCCCAAAGGCCTCCCGCGGCGCCCCGCAGGGGCTGGTCCTCGAGGTTTTGAGGCCTCGAGAGGTCCCGCGCTTCCCCCGAAAGATGAAGGCGGCGGCGGCGGCGGCGGCTGTGCAGAGGAGCTCAAGCGCGCCGTCAGCCGCATCGGTCTGGCCAACAACGAGGCCTCTCTGGCGGGCATTCTCCAGAGGCGTGGCGCGCCAGATGGGGGAGGAGGGAGGGGGAACGACGAGAAGGAGGAGGAGGAGGAGGAAGAGGAGGAGGAGGAGGAGGAGAACAAGGAGGAGGATGGAGGAGGAGAAGGAGGCGGACAGGAAGATGGGAAGAAGGTGGCGTACAAGAGGTTACCCAGGATGGGCATCAGCGATGCTGCAAGATGTGCCTTCCTGTCCAAAGTCGTATGATGTTCCAACCTACTGTAGCCTTGATCACCAGAACAAAAATCCAGCACCAAGAAAGTACCGAAACTTGTGGGTTTTCACGTGTCGGGCCCTGGGAGGCGACGCTCGTTCGACATTGTTTCGACACTTTTCTGGGTGCTCGAAATTAGTTATGGGATGTGGTCCTTGAGTACGGTGGGAGCAACACAACCAAAGCCCCCTGCTCCCGAGTCTGTGCAGGCATATCCTGCCGCTGCGGGGAGCGCCCGGTCAAGCGACGAATGCCTGGCGGGCCTGCCACTCAGGCGAGTCCCGGTGTTGTGAAGGACTTGCCTCCGGGGGGGCCCACAAACGGGGTGGTGACCAGACCGTGCGGTGAGTCGGTGGGGGTTCGGGGTCACCGCACGGTTTTGGGACTGGAGTCGTTCTCCCAGGACGTATCGGGCGACAGGGGCCTCCGGGGTCCCAAGACCGTGCGGTGACGGACCGTGCGGTGAGGTCTTGGGGGATTCCGAGGTCACCACACGGTCCGTCACAACGAGCAGCAGCTTCCCAAGGGAGTCGCAAGCGAGGCGCCCGGCCTGGCCTGAGGACACGTCTGGTGGTGGGGCACTGGGGGGAAGGGGGGGGCCTTCTCACAAGGCAGGAGGATGGAGGGGGAAGAGGAGGGGGAAGAGGAGGTGAAGGCTGAGCGGATAGGGCTGGGGAGGAGCAGGAGGAGACGTGTGAGGAGAAGGGATGAGGAAGAGGAGGGGGAAGACAAGGTGAAGGCTGAGCGGATAGGGATGAGGAGGAGAGGGAGGAGGCATGTGAGGAGACTGGAAGAGAAAGCGAAGGGCGAAAGAAAGGGAGGACGGTGTCCGATGAGTGAGAAGAAAAGGGAGGAGGAGGCAGGCACGGACACGAACACGGCTTGCAGACGCCGCCGACGTTTCCGACGCCGATGCCAGCGACGGCAACTCTGCTACCACTTGCGAACCCGACTTCCGCATGTCCAATCGACGCTGGGGTATCGGACACCCCCGCTGGAGTTCACTTGGTTGTAGACATCTTTCAAGCATCTGACTTGCAGGGGTACGATAGGTTCGTGCGGCGATGGCGCGCCAGCGGCGCTGGCGAAGGTGTTCAAGGTTGAACTCCGCATGGTACAACGACGCGTAAGCACCGAGGGACACGGTAGCGCCACAGGACCCGACGGATTTCATGTTTGAACGATCGGGGCCGCAACCGGTTCAAGTTTGAACGATCGACGCGGTGTCACAAACCTCTGTGCGCCCCGACGCCGCGAGAACCCGCCGCAGGTTTCGCACGTGTTTGCCTAGGCGACGCCGACGCCTGGCGACGGCGACAACGCCGACGACGACGTCCGGGCCGCGGAGGCACAGCTCCAGCACCATGGCCGAGGGCGGCGTGAGCTTCCAGGACCACGCCTGGCCGCGCGCCCTCGGACGGACCTCTCCGCGGGGGGCCCTCTTGGAGGCCCTCTCGGAGGGCCTCTCGGAGGGGCCTCTCGGAGAGGCCTCTCGGAGGGGCCTCTCGGAGGGGCCTCTCGGAGAGGCTTCTCGGGGGGGGCCTCTCGGAGAGGCCTCTTGGAGGGCCTCTCGCTCGGGAGGGGCCTCCCGGAGGGAGGGGCCTCCCGGAGGGGTGCCTTCGGGGGGAGGCCCTCGGCGGATTTTTGAAGGCTCGGACGATGACGACCGTCGCCGTCGCCGCTGTTGGCGCCGTCGCCCTCGCCAGCGTCGGCGCTGTCGCCGTTGTCGGCGTCGTCGGCGTCGTCGTCGTCGTCGGCGCAGTCGTCGTCGTCGTTGTCGTCTGCGTCGGCGGCGGCGACGGCGACGGCGGCGTCGACGGTGGCGTCGGCGGCGGCGTCGGCGTCGTCGTCGTCGGCGGCGGTGGCGGCGGCGTCGGCGTCGGCGTCGATGTTTTTGTCGTCACAGTTGTCGTCGCCTTCGTTGGTAACAGGGGAAGTGGGAGGAAGACGATGACAGCATGACGGGGGCAACAGGAGCAGAGGATGAGGATGAGCAGGAGGAGGCGGAGCAGGATGAGGAGGAGGAGGCGGAGGAGGAGGAGGAGGAGGAAGAAGACACGGAGGAAGAGAAGAAGGGAAGCGATATGATATCGTTCGCAGACCGTCGTGTTTCTCCTCATGCTTGCTTTTGTTCCTCCTGCTCCTCATGACCGGGCGTCGCGACCAGCCCGTTGGAGCTCTCCTCTGGAGCCCCATCGACGTCTAACCCCCGAGTAGCAGTCGACAGGCGCCCCGAGGGCCGCCGTGTCTGGGCAGCCTGTGGGGAGGGGCTGCCGGGAGGAGCGGACCTCGGCGATGCCTCCCATGCGGTGCCCCCGGTGATGGGCCGCCGCCCGGCTCACCACCGTGCCCGCGCTCTCGCCGGGTGGCCTGCGCCCCCCCCCCCTTCCCCTTTGCTGGGCGCGCTGCGTGCCCCCCCTCCTCTCGCTCTCCTCGGCAGGGGAAGAAGAAGCCCCCACAGACACAACTCGTCGTCGATCCCCCCAGAAAGCGTGGGAACATCTGGGAAGTTGGGGGGGAGGACATAGGCCAAGAGACTATGGGACAAAATATGCGGAATCCTGTTATTGGTGTTTATTGATTTGTGTGCCCCAGGGCCCCTTCATCTCCGTCCGTCCCCCCTGCTCTCCTTCCTCCGCCCGTCTCCTCTGTGAATTCCAGTGGGCCCCTCGAGTGGCCCGCTGGTGTGCACTCAGATGGGCCCCGCTGTGGTATCAGCTTTCCATGTCACGGCAGAGTTGCCGCAAGGCGCAAGCTTCCCGGGGGCCAGCCCGAGTGTTTCAGCTCCGTCTGTGTTGAATCATGATCGGTGGTTTGACAGCCGAGAGGTACCCTCGTCGTTGCCAACGACACTGTCTTCAGTATCTTTTCTCTTCGTCAGAGTCCTGATCATCTTCTCACCCACATCCTCCCTTCCTCATCCTCCTCCCTCCAACTCCTCCCCTCACTGTCCTCGGTTTCTTCCTCCTTTCCGTTTTCTCCTCATCCCCTCGTTTTGTGTATCCTTCTCCGTCTCCATCCCTCATTGCCGTTCCCTCCCTTTTCAGTTCCTCTTTCTTTTTCTTTTTCTTCCTACCTCTTCTTCGCGGATCGTGTGGGAACGTCAGGGTCTTCGAACATAACTACTTCCAGACCTTAGTCAAACGGCTCGCGTAGAATTCCGACCATCGATGAGAGATAGCGGGACAGCAAGAGGAGGACAAACCACAGCATGTTGATGATGGCGATGATGATGTTGATGATGGTGATGATGGCGGTGATGATGATGATCATGAGGAAGAGGATAAGGAGGAGGAAGTATGGGGGAGAGGGATGGGTTGGTCGATGATATATCAAGGATGACGGAGTAATTGTAGAAGCAGTAGTAGTTGTAGTCGTAGTGGTAGCAGCAGTAGTCATAGTTGTAGCCGTAGCAGTAGCAGCAGTAATGGTAGCATTAATAGTGGCATAACGAGGTGTAGGAGGACCAGGAGGGGCGAGGAATAGGAGGGAGACCGTGGAGGGGGACGACGAGCTAGAAGAGGGGGAGAAGGAGGAGGATGAGGAGGAGGGACGAGGGACGAAGGTTGAGGTATGAGGATGAAGTGGATGCGAGAAGGAAGACCAGGGATAGTGATGAGACGGATGAGGCGACCGCGTCGGTAACCTCCAACGGACCCCCTCGTTCCTGATTCGCGTGATGATGGCCATCACGCTTCGTTCGATGGCCCTAGTATTGCAGCTCCCACGCATGAGGAGGAGGATGATGGTGAGGATGATGATGAGGAGGAAGATGGTGATGTTACGAGAAGGGGGGAGGACGATGAAGAAGGGTGAAGATAGGTGTGGAGGGATCAGCAAGTAGGAACGTGTGGACGTTGGAATGATGAGGGGGAAGGCAGACCACATCAAACATCAGAAGGGGGAGGAGGAAGAGGATCAAGAAAAGGAGCGAGGAGGAGGATAATGAGCAGCAGGGAGGAGGTTCGAGGAAGGACAAATTATAACTACTAAAAATTAGCATTCAGGAAGGATGTGGAGGTTTGAGAAGGGCAAATAGAGAGAGAGAGAGACACAGAGACAGAGATGATGAGGAGGCGAGTATATCAAGGCACAGAGGAAGAGGAGGAGGAGGCGGCGGAGGATAGCGACAGCGAAAAGGTTGACGTGGAAGTGCGATGGAGGAGCGATGATAGCGGAGGGAGTGGAGGCGGGGGAACGATGAGGGAGCTGACGAGGAGGAAGAGGAGGTGGAGGAGGAGGAGGAGCCAGATTCTGATGATGGTGATGTTGATGATGAGGAGCATGACGACGGCGCGGGAGTAGAATGATGAGGAGGAGGAGGAGGTGGAGGAGGTGGAGGGAGGAGGAGGAGGAGGAGGAAGAGCAGTACCAGAAGGGGGCCTTCCGCGGCTTCCGAGTCGAGGAGTTCCTGAGCGTTATCGTCGAGGCATGGGGGCGCGTCGAGAACGCCGAGTTCTCCGATCAGCTCGCGCAAATACACCGGGGCGCCCCGACGACGACGAGGACGATGAGGGCGGCGACGGCGACGACGACGTCGACGGCGGCGGCTGCGGAGACGGTCACGGCCACGCCAGCGGTTGCGGCAGCGGATTGCCGACGGGATGACGAGGCGACAAGGCGGGAAGGATGGGGGGATGAGGGTGAGCGACGGGGAGGACGGGGGGAGGAGTTGGGCGAGGAGGGATACGGGAATGACGGGAGGATGGAAGAGACGACGAGGCGGGGTGGAGGAAGGCCGGGGGGCGGTCTAAAACCACATACGTAGCTGCTGAAAGCAATTGCACACCCCCGCCCATGGCCAGTAGCATACTGGTTATCTTCGCTTGTCTCTTGTCCATGTTGTCCCCGCCCCCGCGCGCAATTTGTGGACCTTGGGCCGGCTTGGGGCCCTCTGGGCACATTCTGGGGCACTCACAGGGGCTTCTGGGGCCGTCGTCTTGCCATCTTGGAGGCCCCAGGGAACGTTTTCGGTTGTCGGAAGCGAAGAAAAGCATCAACGCAGACACGATTGAAACCCGAGGGGATACATGAGTTTGGCCTCCTGGGGTTCCTCTTGGATCCCTCTTCGGGCGTCTTGGTGCTTTGGGCCGTCTGGATGGCCCCTGGGCTGTCTTGAAGTCAGATTGGGTCGACTTGGAGGCATCTTGGTTGGGGCCATTTTGGGCCCTCTTGGGGCCATCGTGGCCGTCTTGGAGGTGTCTTGGGCCCGCCTTGGAGCGTGGCTTGATTCTTGCTCGAGTTGCCGGCGGGATCGGCCGAGGCCCCGCTGGAAATCCGCTGCCGGGGCCAGTAGTGCCACTCACGAGTCCGGCCCGGCACGCTGGGCACCTCACTGCAAGCAAAGGTCGCGCCGAGTCGAGGACGCCCACGTCGGACCACCGCCGCCCACTGTGGCCTGGAAGAGCCTGTGTGGCCGATCGTCGCGAGCAGAGTTCGGCCAAGCTGTCGGACTACGTGTTCCTCCAGCCGTTGTGGAAACCCTTCGGAGAACACGTGGGGAAGAAGAAAACGAAGACGAATACAAATAATAAGAATACGAGTAAGAATATCAATAATGATGATAATCGTGCCTCTAGTCAGAAGGATAAGATTTATAATAATAGTAAGACAACTAAGCATCATAAAAAGTGGAGGAGAGGGGTGAAAAGAAGGGGGAGGATGATGAGGAGGAGGAGGAAGAGAAGGAGGAGGAGGGGGAGGAGGAGGAGGAGGAGGAGGAGGAGGAGGAGGAGGAAGAGGGGGAGAGGTCCCTTGGGGCTTCTTGGGGCACTCCTGTGGCCTGGGAGCTTCCTGGGGTCCCCTCGAAGGCCTCTTGGGGACTTCCTTGGGCCTCCCTGGGGGGCCCGTGGAGGAGGCTCTTCGGCCGTCTGAGGCCGGTCCTGGCCCGTCCGACGCCGTCGGCTGCCGCCTTGCGAGCCCGTCGGGGCCGACTTCGGGCCCTCTTGGGGGGCACTTTGGGGCCGCCTCGGAGACCACTTGTGGGCGTTGTGGAGGCCTTCCGGGCCGTCTCGTGGCCCTCTCGGGGCCGTCTTGGGTCGGCACGAACGCATTGGATACGGAAAGAAGGGGTGCAATGCCCAACCTGCTCACTTTGAACAGGACTCGCTGTCGGTGTCGTCGCGGCCTGTGTCCATTTGAGACAGAAGGCCGCCTGCCCAACAGCGGCCGCTGCTGGTTTGGGACAACATTTGTGGCTGGGCATTGTACCCATTCTTTCCGTACCTATTTCGGGCATCCAATTTGGGGGCCTCCTGTTTCTTGGGCCGTCGGGGGGCCATTTCGCAGGCGTCCTGGGCGCTCCTGGGGCCACCTTGATGGCCACTGGGGCGGGCTTAGGCTGTCGGAAAGCCAAAGTAAGCCGACGCCAGAACAACTCGAATATCTAAGGGACATCCATGCTTTTGACATTTGTTGGTCTTCCTGGAGGTCCTCTCGGAGGCCTCTTGGGCCATCTTGGAGGCTTCTTGGGCCGTCTTGGGTGATCTCGCGGCCATCTTAGGGGCCTCTCGGCACGCCTTGGAGACATCTTGGGACCGTCTTTGAGGCCAGTCTTGGCCGTCTTGGGGCGATTTGTTCTGGACGCTGAGGTCTTTCCGCGACAAGCTCAAGTGCGCAACAGGGCGCCCCAGAGAGGAAAGACCGGTCTACTCTGTAAGAACGGTTTTTTGAAGGCAGATCTGCCTTCAAAAAACCGTTCTTACAGAGTAGACCAGTCTTTCCTCCTTGCAGGGAGCCCGGGCCAGTGAGAGAGCATTTGCAGCACTCGAAGCTCAGGGCTCATAAGGGACCCCGACGGCGCTCCGCCTGAGCGCCTGCGGCACGGTGGCGCCCTGACAAGTTAGAGTGCGCGCGCGTGGTCCGCATCGCTGTGTGTGTCAGGGGAGGTGCCTGGGCCAGACCAGCAGATCTGGCCTGCCTTCGTGGGGCTCGCGGTTGCAAAACTCGTCAGGGTGAGGTTTCATAGGGGAGAATGCGAGGCGCAGGAGGGGGCAGAGACGGGCGAGGCGGTGGCGGAGGATGAGGAGTGACAAGGCCGTATATTCGAGGAGAATGATAGAGGAGGAGGAGGAGGAGGAGGAGGAGGAGGAGGAGGAGGAGGAGGAGGAGGAGGAGGAGGAGGAGGAAGAGGAGGAGGCGTTGGAGGAACGGTAGCAGCAGGAGAAGGTGGGGGAGGACGGGACGGAAACTGTCAGGAGCATGACTAAAGGGGAGGGGGATGCTGAGGCGTTCGAAGGGGGCCAGTCCCCCCCAACCCACATGCCCTGGGTGACGGGGAGGAGGCTGAGGAAGAGGAAGGGGGAGTGTAGAAGCCTGGGGGAGCTCATGCTGCTCCTGCCTCCTCCCCTTGCCGCTCCCGCTCCTCCTCGTGTTCCCCTCCTTCCCCTCTCCTCCCTCTCCTCCTCCTGCTCCTCCTCGTCTTCGGTCGGTCGGTCGGTCGGTCGGTCGCCAGATTTCGTTAGGCAAGAACATCGAAGCCTACATACTCAGTAAGGTGGCGCGAGAAAGGGCAAGACGGAGATGTCGGCGACGAGGATTCCCCATGCCCCCAAGGCCACGTGAGGGCAAGACCCCAGCCAACGCACCAACCCAAGAGGCGAGACGCAGGGGAGGATAAGGGAACGAGAAGGACAGCAGGAGGCCGCAGTGGGAATGCATGGGCAGCGGCGCCGCCAGCCTTCGAGAGGTCACCAGAGGACTGGGGCCACATAACCGACGAGGGCTTCGATTCGTCATCAGCAGCCCAAATCACCACGTGAAAGCGTCACTAAACAACGACAGTGCGCAGGAAGCGAACGCGGGGCCCAGGATATTGCTTCCTTCCAAGAACCAGCCATGCGACTGCGAGTAACGAACCCCAGCTCTAGAACGTGAGTGACGAACTTGGGTAAGAGAAAGCGATCGGCGAGCACCCCTGCGAACGGAATCGGTACGACAGCGGAATATCCCATTCTCCGGGTCGCAGTGGCAAGTTCTGGTATTGACACGCCCCTGCTCAAGACTGCACACAGTATTGCGAGCCCATAGGAAACGAGCCCAGAAGCCAGGCATTCGTATGGATCGCGTTTCACAATAAGCTGTTGCCTGGCAGGCTCAGCTTCTAACGCGCACCACAAGAGATGTCAGGCCGTTGCCACAGGTGCCATTTGGTTCGCGACGATGCTAGGGCAGCGTTAAACGTAAACCAGGTACACAACGCATTGCTGCCCATGTCTGTCCATGACTCTGAATTCCCAGCACGGTCGAGGTTACATCCAGCTTCGCTTCTAACGCGTGAGGACGTGGACGACCCTGCAGGTACCAGCGAGATGAAGCCAACATCATGAATCCTATGAGCTCCTGAATGGACAGGGCCAGTAACCAGAGACAAAGCCCAGTTACTCCCGATGAGTGTTTGCGCCACGTGTCAATTACAGGGTGCGAGTGAAGCAAGCGGCGATGGTGACCAATGTGCTGATTTACACTCGCGTGCCTGGCTGATGTACACATGAGCCACTCAAACCGTATCAATCTGCTTGTTGATCCAGTTGATTCGTCCACTGACCGGCATGCCACACAAGGCAGGTGCACAGTGGAGAAACACGCAAGTGAAACGTGACAGTTGCTTATAATCACACGCTTGATCGAAGCAGCCCCTCCTCCCCCTCCTCCTCCTCCTCCTCCTCCTCCTCCTCCTCCTCTTCCTCCTCGCCTCATCCTCCTCCGTGTCCGTTTTGACTCCAGATGTCGCGCAAGAGGGCTTCCGCGCTCTCGAGCCAGAAGGGGCGCCGCTGCGACCGCGGCAAAATTCTGACATTGCGGCCTGACAGCCCAGGTCCGGGCCGCCCGCCTCGGATCGCGGGTCGCCCCGCGTCATGGCGCGCGAGATGGTGCTTCACTGCGCGCGCGCTGGGCTGGCGAGAGGCTCGTCGGCGCCATGGCCCAGGCTGGCCCCGTCTTGCCAGGCCCGAGGGACCCTGCGTTGAGATGCCCGTCGCGCGGGGCACCGAGCAACCGGGCGCGCCGCGCCCGCTGCCGCCGCGGAGTTTCCGCCCCGACACAGGTCATCAATCGCGCGCAGAAGGCAGCCGAGGCCGTGGAGCGGCGGCGTGCTCCGCCCCGCTCAGTCGGCGGAGCTGGACTCGGATGCAAGTCGATCCTTCGCCACGGGGCACCGCGCGCGCGGAAATGCAGCAGCAGTTGGAGGCCATGCCACTCGAGCTCAAGAGGAACAAGTCGCCCAAGTTTGAGGGCTCCAACTTCGCAGGCGAGAGCGACGGGGGCACGGGCGACAACGACGGGGACGAGAAGCGCGAGAAGTTGCAGAAGCGGACCGCCGATTTGGAACAGCTCATCAAGGAGACCAGCCAGCTCGACGAAGCGGGCCCCGGTCTACCTGGACTACGGCAGCAGTTCGAGGACCTTCGGTCGCAGCGTGGCGCGCGAGGCTGCCCTCGCCAAGCTCGAGAATCGCCGCGTGCTAATTGGCCGTTTCGAGAGAGAGTTGGTTGAGTGCAATGGGGGGCCCCAGAAGTTTCAGAACGACATGTGTGACAAGACGTCTGGCATTGAAGCCGCGACGAAGCAGATCTGCGTCGCGGAAGAGGAGGTCGAGGCTGGCGCGGCTTAGATTCGCCAGCGGCGAGGCGAAAAGCGAGTTGGGCGCGCCTCTCCCCCTCCCCACCCGCGCTTCCCGAAGACTTCTTGGCGCAAGCAGCATGAGCGAACGAAGCGGCTGCCGTTCCTCAGTTGACAGAGTTTGTCGAGCAGGCGCAGAGCAGCGGAGTATTCGGGCCGCTTCGGGGGCTCCTGCGCACGGCGATCAACGCGATGTTCGGGCCCGCCAAGGCGGAACAGGACGCTCACATGGGTGATCTTCCCAGTGTTGGCGACGAAATTGCAGGCGCCGGCGCAGGCGCTGGCCCCGCCGGTGGCGCCGTGCAAACCGCGGGCCCCAGGGGGGGGCCTGCTGGCGGCGAGCCCGTCGACAAGCGCCCCTTTTTTGAGCTATCAAAAGAAGGGGCCAGCGAGTTGCTGGGCAAACGTCAACGAGGAGAGGAGATAAGGCTGCGTTCTGGCATGGCCTTGTCAACGAAGCATCGACGCCTGTGGCGCTCCTGACCGCCTGCCGCGAGATTGTGGCACACCTGTTGTCGGAGGCGTTACTCGAGAAGCTGACGAGCCCGACAGCGGCCGACAGCATGCGCGGCTACTCGAGACCTTCAATGCCAATGCAAGGGAAGGAGACATAAAAACGGAAGTTGGCAAGAATTTGCGCGCTGGTGGCGCGAGCCCAAGAGGTCGGTCACGGCGCTGCTGAGGCTGGGGAATTGTCTAGCTGGGCCGCGAGGAGTGGCTGGAGTTGCGCGTTGGAGCCGGGCCATCGCACTGACTCATAGTCACCTTCCGGGCGCTGGCGCGGCTGCATTTGCTCGCGCAGAGGTCGGTTCTCGTGAAACTTCGGCAGTGCACCGCGCGTTGCATGACATCATATATGTGCCTCGCTGGCCTTCGGGAGACGTGTTCAATGTACTCCTCCCCTGCGCTGAGGGAACCACGGTGCGCGATGCTGAAATACTGTTCCGTGTTGGTCAAGCTTCTGCGGGGCAGGTTGAACCAAGCGTTGTTAGAGGCGATTGGAACATGGAGCCAGGCGCGGTCAATCAGGCTGCCTTTACATGCCTCTTCATTCGCGGCTCAGCTTTCTTTGGCTGCACCGGCATCGGCGACGTGTCGAGCAGCAACTTCGCGCAGTGTTATTGACTTGTTTGGCATTGCTGCTGCTGCAATGTGGCTGTTTCAGGAGGTCTCTATTGATTCGACGTGGGCCACCAAACCTCATCGGCCTGCGGCGTTGAAGCTCCCCTCGATCGGAAACCAGGTTATGTTTTTTCCCCCGCATTCCGTCGCGCCGACGCTGCCCGCGGCGGCAGTCGTTGGACCTCTTCTTCCTGATTGTCATTGGTCTGCAGAGGAGAGGCGCGCAGCGGCTGCTCTCGAGGTGGCCAAGGGGCCGAGGCTGATTCGGCATGGGGGGGGGGCCCGACCTCGGCACGGGGCAAGTTTGCTGCCAAAGCAGCAGCGCGCATTTCACGCGCAACGGGGGCGAGCAGTGGCAACAATGCTGTGTTCAGGATATGGTGAATATTCAATGTAAGCATGTCATGTATGAAGGTAAAGATGCTGAAGGCACTCAGGCGCGAGCTGAAGGGTGGAAGTGGAGGGTCGACGGTTGGCCTGGCATTTTTGGATTGCGTGAGATGGAAGCAGAAGCCCAGCCCCGCCGCGAGGAGGTAGCTGATGAGGTGATGCAACATGCGGTCTGCTCCACGGCAGGCGCGACTTTTTCGACGCCGCAGCCGCGCGCTTGTTCATGCCGGGCGAGGTTTTCTTGCGGGAGTCTTCGTGCGTTGACATAGGCATCGAGGTGCGCGCGGTGGAGGAGGTCGACCGATGCTTGACTTTGCGCAGTGACGTGTTTCTCTTTCCGGTTTTGACGTTGATCGTAGCATTGGAATTCGGCCGGCATAATTGACCAGCTCACTGAGACAGTTGCTCGTTCAGGAGCTGGCTTTCAGAAGGCGGCTTCGCGACTCGGTGCGACCTTCAATAGTTAGTTGGCTATAGTATGGTCAGGAATTGGCGTTGGTCATATCGTTGCTGAGAAGGTTGGGGCCAGTTCTCAAGCAGATAAATAAGTGAAACCGATACCTTGGGGCAGATCTGGCTGGACGGCGCATCCTGCGCAGCGCCGATGGTTCGATCCAAACAGAAGAGTCTCCAGTCTCGGTCCAAAGCTAGACACAGGGAGCGTCGTTGGTATAAACGTGCAGCTCCAGTTCAGAAAGATGCTCGCTTTGGAAAGGTATTCCGCGCGGGTGCAAGTCCAGGGCTCACGCGCGGAATGGGGCTCCGTGGATTCGATGATAGTGAATTGCGGGCCTTCCGCCGGGAATCTTCCAAGTTCGCCGAGGCTTGCGATGTTGGTGCGTCTGCATGTGCGATGGTGGTGCTAGAGGGTGATCCAGTGGCCAAGCAGACAATCTCCCCTGAGTCGCAGTGGTCTCGCATGGTCTGGATCGCAGTCACGCGCCCAGCAGATGCACTTGTTTCTCTCGAGCAGTTGCAGTTTTGGTTGGTATAAGCGATTCGCGGACGGGGCCTCAATGACTTGCCTTGGAAGCTAACTCGTGGACCTTGCGAGCGCGCTGCGCTGATTGCCCGGCGCGTCAGTTAGTCAATCGTTGTTTGGTGGAATTGGGGGAGATCGTCGCGGAACGGTTATTCCCATGCTGCAACTGGCTCTTGACGTGCGGGAAAGCATAATGTCTCAAGGTCGACAGCGTAACCAAGAGTTGGAATTTGCAGACTGGTGTGAACACCCAGTTGGTCCTTGCATGACGTTTAATGCGTTGAAGCCTGTTGTCCGCGTGGAAGACAGGAAGTTCTCGACATATCAAAAAGTATCGGGCAAGTCTGTCGCAGCAGGTGGATGTTGGACTCGAGAGTTCCTTCGCCGTCGCGGGTACGAGACTCACGGGAAGTGCGAGTGCGGTGATGCGGACACTATCCACCGTGGTTGTTTCTTGCATGAAGGTCGCATCTTGGCATCTTGTCAGGAATTCGAGGTGCTTGCCAGTTGATTCCACTTACCTGGGATCAACTGGCGGGCACCGCGCGTGCTTGGCCATCCTGCAAGATAATTCCGTGGATTGGCCCCCTTTCATAGGCGGTCGTGTCACTCCAGAGTATTTGAGGTACTATATACTGCAGCCGTGGCCATGCATGAGTCAGGTGAGAGATGTCAGGGCGCAGCAGGAACTGTTGACAAACCAGTATTTGTGTGCACGCAGTGTGGAGCTTGGGCCCAGCAGCGTCGCAAGCTGAAGCTCAAGAACCCATGTGTTTGTCCGACCCACAACGTGTTGAAATCCGTTGAAGCCTGCGCAAGAGGACCAGGCCTCAGAAGCGATTGCAGAAGCGTATTGACAGCATCGTGCTTGCCGGGAGAATTGTGCCTACACGTTGCGAAGGAAACATTGCAGCCACCAGCGTTTCGAGCCGGCCGAACTTGAAGACGGAGTATTCGTATGAGGTGAGAGTGGCGTCGTTGGTCGAGAAAGTGCTCCAACGCGAAAAGCGGGAATGCACAACTGAAACCCAAGCGCCGCCTTGCTGAGGGCCGCCGATCCTCCGTCATGAGACAGAACCGCCTCAGGCGCTGTTTTTTCTTATTATTGCTGGTTTTCTTTTTTTTTTTGTTCCTCATCCTCCGCTTTCCCCTGCGACGACGACCGTCGACGACGTGCGACGCCGCCGACGCCGACGAAACCGCCGCCAACCACGTCGACGCCGCCGACGCCACCCGCGCCGCTATCAGGGCCTCCGATGGCCGCCGAAGGCCCTGTGGAGATGCTCCGAGACCCTCCGATGGCCGCCGAGGGGCCGCCGAAGGGCCTCCAGAGGGCCAGAAGGAGGCGGAGGAGGAGGAGGAGGAGAAGTAGAAGGAGAAGGAGGAGGAGGAGGAGAGGGTCACTGGAGTGCCGCGGCCGCGCGCAGGCGTCCCGGGCCACGAGCCCATCGAGGGCCTGCGGGCCTTCTCGTGGCTGGGCCGGGCCTCGCCGGCGAATTACGTTCTGAGGTCGTGGGCGCCGTGCTCGCCGTCGTCGTCGCCGCCCGCCGCCGCCGGGCGCCGCCGCCCTTCGACGCCGCCCTTCGCCGCCGGTGTCGAGGCTTTCCTCGGATGGTGTTGAAGGTATTCGTCGGGAGGCTTTCAGAGGCTCGGGGGCTCCGGGACCCTCCCCGGGAGGCCGATGTCGTCACGACAGCGAATGAGAGAGAGGTTGAGAGAGAGACACACGTGTATAGATGTATATACTCAGGTAATTGTATATGTTGATGTTTGTATATGTATTCATACGTGCATGCATGTCTATGTGTCGGTTTGTCTGTCTGTATGCATGCATATTTGCATGCATGCATGCATGCATGTATGCAATTTGTATGTATTATGTCTGTATGTACATATGTGAATAATGTGGTGTATACATGTATGAATGTGTGGATGAATGCATGTATGCATGTGTGCCTAGTTGTTTGTACATATGTTTGCATGCATGCAGTTATGCATGCATGTACGCATGCATGCATGCATGTATGTGCGTATGTATGCATGCATGCATGCACGCATGTATGTCCGTATGCATGTATGCACGTATGTACGCATGTATGTCTGTAGGTGTGTAAGCATGGCTGCACTTATGCGTGTATGTATGCATACGTACATGCATGCATGTATGAGCGTATGCATGGGTGTATGTGTGTGTATGTGTGTATGTGTGCGTGTGTACGTATGCATGCATGCATGCATGCATGCATGTCTGTCTGTATGTATGTATGTATGTATGTATGTGTATGTATGTATGTATGTATGCATGTATGTATGTATGTATGTGTGTATGTGTGTATATGTGTGTATGTATGTGTATATGTGTACGTGTGTATCCATGCATGTTTGTATGTATGTGGGTATGTATGTAGGTAGGTAGGTAGATAGACAGTTGCCGTCATATATGTACGTCTGTCTGTATGCATGGATGTGCTCAGGCGCGCATGTGTGTATGTATGTATGCCCGCCTGTCTGTCGGTTGTTATGCATGTATGTATGCACACGCCCAACTATAAATACGATTGGCGTACATACACATGATTGCACTGCTACATACAGCCGCGTTTAAACACAGTGATGTGCATGTGTATGCATTTGTAGGGGGGCGATCATCTTCTGTATGTGTGCATATGTGTGTAATATATGTATCCGCATGCATATGAACATGTACTGGTTCTGAATGTGTGCGTATCCTTCGGCCCATCGCACAACCTTGCCTGGGATGTGGATCAGAGGCCTCTTTGATTAATATCATGGTCTCTTAAGATATCTCTCGGGGCTTCTTGGAGGGCTCTTTTGAGCCTCATGGGGGCTCCTTCGGGGCCGCTTGGGGCCTTTTCTTTGCCTTACGGGGACCTGGTGGATCTCAGGACCTTCTTGGGTCGGAGGGATCGAAGTACACTTCCGTGTTCCCCCTTTTGGCCCCCTGTTGAGACCGTCTAAGGGACCTGTTGGGCTCGTCTTGGGTCTTGGGGGACGATTGGACCGTCCTGAGGCCTTTTTGGCCGTTTTAGGGGCCTCGTGGGGCCATCTTGGGGCAGTCTTTGGGGCCTTTGGGGGCGTCATGCAACGCTGAAAGCCCGAAACGGCGAGAACGCCAGGATCATGTGAACACCTACGGCGGTGCTTGCCTCTACGGTTATCTTGCAGCCCTCTCGTGGCGTCCAGACACCTTGGGTCGTCAAGGAGCGCTTTTGGGCAGTCCTGGGCACTCTTGGACCTTCTGGGGAGCTTCTGTGGGCCCTCTCGGCCCGTCTTGGCGCCCTCGGGCCCCCAAAAGCGTGACGCCAGACGTTCCAGAAGACTCGCGGGCCGACCCAGGAAATCTGGTAACTGGCTTGCACCCTATTGGGAAGCGTATTCAATTCCCAATATTGAGGATTGAGGACTCTTGAGTACCTGAGGAGGCTTCAGTGAGTCCTATTGTTGGAGGTGTGGGATGAGTTGTGGGAGGGAGGAGGATCAGGAAGGTTGGGGAGGAGGAGTGAGAAAATCAGGAGAAGGAGGAAGAGGGTGCGGAGGAGGAGGAGGAGGAGGAGGAGGAGAGGCAGGAGGAGAGGAGACAGCGACGGAGAGGATGAAGCTAGGGAGATCGTTGACGAAGGGGGACCACCCGTCTTCTTTTCTTCCCTTCCCATCCCCTCCCGCTTTCTAATTTGACAAAATGAATACTACTCTCCTCTCCCCTGATGCCGTCCGGAGGATGTCCAGCCCCCCTTCCGCGTACTTTGTTTGCACAGGATTCCCGGGAATTGGGTTTTCGATTGTTTTGTTTTTTCAACATGTAGCTCCCGCTGAAGCGCTAGCCTCATTTGCGCTCGAGCTACCGCTCGTTCCGAATCGCTCCCGCTGCAGCGTTGGACTCATTTCCGCGCTTCTGCTCGTTCTGAATCGTGCTCCCACTGCAGCGCTGGACTCATTTCCGCGCTTCCGCTCGTGCCGAATCGTGCTCTCGCTGCAGCGTTGGCGTCATGATTTCCAGTGCCATGCCACGGCATGGTCTACGGTCCTTCCAAGTCGGCCCACAAATTTAGAATTTGGCCCTCCGAAAGCAAAACCATCGGAGGTGATTGCACATTCCGTGTCGATTTGTTGATTTTTGGGGGCGTCGCCACGCCATGCTATGTCATGCTACGCGTTGATCTTCAGCACCATGCTATGCCATGTAATGCTATGCCATGCCACGACATCTGACTGTGCGAACGGAGAGGATATCTACGCCATGGTAAGGGATGTGAGGGAGGGGTAGTACGTCAGATATGACGCCAGCTCACCTAGCTTGCCTTACCACCCTCCCGCTCCCTCACCGTCCTCACCCTGCTCCGCTCACCCTCCCCGAGGTCGATCCGGAACCTGTGGCCGTACGCGTGCCGACGAGTGGCCCTCCTGCGGAACAAGGCGTACAACCCGAGCTTGGATCCAGACCTCATGGAGGCTATGCCTCTTCTGCTCTTCTGTTCCTCGTCGTGATAGGCAGGCACAGACAGACAGACAGACAGACAGAAGCCGCGCCCTCACGGCGCATTGTCAAACAAAGCGGAAGTGCTGATCACATACGTGCGGGCGTGCAGGAAAAGCGCAAGGCTGCACAGTGTTCCGGGGAGGCAGGCACGGGACGAGGCAGGCACGGAGAGGCAGGCACGGGACGCTGTAGCCTTTGTTTCCAGCGAGGCAGGCACGGGACCAGGGCACTTCGCTGCCAGGTCGGCCCAGGGGACGCTGTGGGGGCGTTCCGAAGGCGCTCTGGAGCGGACGCGGCGCCCGATGCACATTC
This sequence comes from Prorocentrum cordatum, assembly GCA_963575745.1. NCBI lineage: Eukaryota > Dinophyceae > Prorocentrales > Prorocentraceae > Prorocentrum > Prorocentrum cordatum. Next base: position 282,094 of record CAUYUJ010015618.1, read on the forward strand.
TCCAGACGCGCCGGCTCCCAGAGGCCCCCGCTGCAGGTATGTATCTTCGCCCGGATGCATCCTGCCCTCGTCTGACCCCCCCCTCCTCCTGCCTCGTTGCCGACTTGCTTCGTGCTCGTCCTTCGGTGGGCGTCCCTCCAGACGTCCTCCTCCTGCCCATCCGCAGCTCTGGCACGCACCCGACTTTGAGGTGCGTGTCGACCGGGCCCAGGCAAGTCGCGGCCGAGTGCCCTCTCCAGAAGTGCCCCTCCCGGGTGGTTTTCTCAGCACACGAAGGGCCACTCCACTTGGGCGCTGGCGACAGGGCACACCCCGAAAAAGCAGCAGCGCGGATGGGGGAAGCTGAGGGGAGCGGGAGAGGAAGGGGCAGGCAGGATCCGCAGGGCGGAGGCGACGGACGCGCGGCGGAGGTGTGTGAGCCCGCCCCCCCTTGGGCGCTCGCCTTCCCGCCTGAGGCAAGGAGCGGGGCAGGGAGAGGGGTAGAGAGGGAGAGGAGCTGGGGCTGGAACAAAAAACGTGCAACAGCGCCGAAGGAGGAGGGAGGAGCACCGCAGGGCGTGCATCAAGGCACTTTCGCTGCCTTTCGGGGCTCGCACGCCGCGCCGGCAGCATGTGGAGCAGCCGACCGGCGGCCGGCAGGCTGGGAGCGGCGGCTGGGGCGTCGCTGCATCGCGGCTGGCGTGGCGGGCCTCAGCGCTCAGCGCCCGCCCCTGACGACAGGAGGCGTATTGGCCTCCTGATAGACCTCCTACCCTGACACGTCGATTAGCGAATTGGCCGTTTTCGGATTGCGAGAGGGCGTCGCGGCCGTCATTTTTGTGGGTCCAGGTCCGTCGGTTTTGGTCCCAGGCCGTTTTCACCAAGGGGAGGTCTACTAAAGGGAGGTTTGTCCACCACCGACTCATGGGCACTTAGCAATTGCTCAGCGACCGCCGTCTGCAGAACAGCGTTGGGCTCTTGCCAGAAGGCGACTGCATCGGCGGAGGCCCCTGCCTCCGTCGACCCCCCTGGCGAGACCCCCCTGGGGAGACCAGACCACGTGGGCCCTGTGGGGGTGCCCACATGCGTCCGCCACACCCAGTACAGCGTTCGTGGCTCCATAGGAAGTCCCACCTGCGGCCCCAGTGGGGGTGGCCACATGAGGCCGCCACACCCAACACAGCGCTTCGTGGCCCCATGGGGAGCTCCACGGAAGGCTCCAGTGGGGGTGGCCACATGCGTCCGCCACACCGAGTACAGTGTTTCGTGGCCTGATAGGGAGCTCCACAGAAAGACCCCATTAGCACCGCCCGCAAGCGTCGACCACCACCCAGTACTGCATTTCGCGGCCCCATTGTTTGGGAGATCCACCAAACCCCAGTGGCACCGCCCGCATGCGCCCCCCCCCCCGGTACAGCGTTTCGTGGCCCCGTGGGGAGCTCCAGTGGCCACCGAAGGTCCCACTGGCACCGCCCGCGCGCGTCGGCCACCACCCAGCGCAGCGTTTCGTGGCCCCGTCGGGAGCTCCACAGAAAGACCCCAGCGGCACCGCCCGCATGCGTTTCCCCCAACCAATACAGCGCTTCGTGGCTTGGTAGGGAGCTCCAGCGAGGGGCACCGCCCGCATGCGGCAGCCACACCCAGGACAGCGCTTCGTGGCCCATAGGGAGCCCCACCGAAGGCCCCAGTGGCACCGCCCTCATGCGCCTCCCACACCCATTACGGCACGTCCCTCACGCGCTTCGTGGCCCCATAGGGAGTTCCACCGAAAGCGCCACCCACAGCGCGTTATTCACGACTGCTTATGGTTGGGTCCCTCGCCGGGAAAATTAATTCTTCCCCTCAAATCCGCCTGTAGGGGGACACGCCCGACTTAACGCAAGACCTAGGAATAATGTTTTGAAATGGTTACGGATGTTTGAACGGTAATCTTCCAGCGGGGCATTCCCCTCCGTGAACATGAAATTTTGTAGGGGCCCATGAGGAGGGAAATTTGAGGAAGGGTGTATTGCAACACCGTTTGAGGAGTCTTGGGTTTACGCTGGTCCTCCTCTTCCTCCTCTCTTCCACCCCCCACTTCTCCTCCCTATCCTCCTCTCCCTCGTCCTCCATTCTTTTTCCTTATGAATAACTTCTCCCTGTCGCACCCAGAGGCCAGTTTTTTGGGGCGGGCCGTGCGTTTCGCCTGAGACTTGACTCTGAAGCTTCAACATTGACAACAGCTTCACAGATGGAGGGCGGGTCGTTTTCAATATGTGGCTCTCGCCCTAGCGCGGCGCACATGTTTTAAACATATTTGCAAGCGTTTCACGGATTGAGGGCGTGCCGTTTTCAACATGAAGCTCTCGCCTTAACGCCGCGCATATTTTTCTTCAACACTTGCAAGAGTTTCACATCTTGAATGCGGGTTGCTTTCAAAGTGTGGTTCTCGTCTTGGCGCCGCTCACATTCGTTTTCCAAGTTTGCACGAGTTTCACGCATTGAGGGCGAGTGGTTTTCAACATATGGTTCTCGCATTCGCGCGGCGCACATTCATTTTAACATTTGCAAGGTTTCGCTGGTTGGTTCTCGCGTCGGCGCCGCGCATATTCGTTTACAACGTGTTCAAGAGGTTCACGGATTCCCATTATCAGCGTACCAGAAATTATGTTTTGGAAGGATTCAGGTTTACGCGGGCGCAACAGTTACGTTGTTTTCTTGTGTTAATCGAATCCTAGTAATGGCATTCTGACACGATTCAGATCGTTAAAACGCAACCGTCAGGTTTATCCGGGGCGTTGGAATCCCGAGACCAATGTTTTGGTATGCTTCAGGGTCTTCACAAGGGTGTCTTCCAACCAGGTAGTTCCCCCAATGGAAATGAACCGTCGCATGTTGCAAGGGCCTATCAAGAGGGAATTTGGGGGGAGGATTTACTCTAGCATCGTTGATGACTCTTGGGTTTACACTGATATTCCTCTTCCCCATCCCTCTCTCCCTCAGTCCTTTTTCTCCTCCTCCTCCTCCTGCTGCCCCCTCCTGCTGCGCTGCGCGGGCTCTAGACACACGTCTTTGTAGCGTCCGCTGCCGCGACGCCCCCGGCCCGCCGCGAGGGGATCGAGGAGGCAGGCACCCGCCCACCAACCCCAAACTCACCCTCCTCGTCCTCCTCCGCCTCGTCCTCCTCCGCCTCGTCCTCCTCCGCCTCGTCCTCCTCCGCCTCCTCCTCCTCCTCCTCCTCCTCCTCCTCCTCCTCCTCCTCCACGGGGGGGGGGGGAAGAAGAGAGGGGGCAGGAGAGGGAAAGAGGGGGGACAGAGGTGTATCGGAGAGCGCAGAGCAGCAGCGGGGAGGGGGAGGAGGAGCAGGACGTAGACACAGGATTCGGAGGAGGAGGAGGAGAGAGGAGGAGGCGGAGGAGGAGGAGCGTGCAGGAGCCGCGGCATCGAGCGGGCCAGACCCCCCCCAAGCGCCAGGTGCTCCTGGACACCCACGAGGGCGGCAGGGTGCGCGGGGCGAACACCGTGGAGGAGCGCCGCCGCCGGGGCCCGCCGCCGCCGTCGGGGCGCCGAGTCTCCGCGGGTCGAGGCGCCGAGGCTGCGAGGGCCCCGGGGGCCCGCGGCCGGGCCAGCCCGAGCGCGCAGGCCGCTGCTCGGGAGGAGGAAGGGAAAGCATAGGCACAAGGCAGCGTCGACATCCCAGGATCGGAGGCCTGGAAATTGGCACCAACACCAAGACAGGGGGTTGCCTCCACAGGGGGGGAGGTGGTCCTAGATTTTCGGTGTTGGTGGTAGTAGTTCGGCCACCTTGGAAGCCAGAATATTACCACCATAGCCGAGATCGGGATCTTCTTCCCTCGGTGGAGGCACACCGCCGAAACTGGTGTTGGTGTCAATCTCTAGGCCTGCGACAGGAGAGCATGGGAAGGTATGGGCAGTGCGGGGGGGGAAGAGGAGAACCCAGAAACTGTGGGGAAAGTTGGGGGCTCCTGTTGTTTGTGTGTTTTCATGTCTGTGTCCTTGGGCCCCTTTTTCAGCTGCTGCTGCATCACATGGCAGCCGTCGGCGGCCAGCTGCGCCTCGGGCGCCACGCCCGCGTGGCAGCCGCGTGCCACGGGGACGAGCGCGCAGAGTCCGAGGAGCAGCGGCGGTGGTGCTCGAGCGGTCTCGCTGCGTCCCCGGGCGCGCGCCCGCTCGGAGGTCGCCCCAGAGGTCCGTCGGGGGGGTTAGTAGGGTTAAGTCGGGCCTGTCCCTCTACAGAGGGGGAATGTTCAAAAATAGTAAAAAATATTGGGACGATGTTTTAACTATGTTTGATCATTTTTGGAGCATGGTTTTGGTATTTTTTGCCCAAAATCCTCCCGGGACAGGGCCCCGGCCACGGGCGGAACGCCGGCGGAACACGGCAGAAGACGGCAGAAGACGGCAGAAGACTGCACGACACGGCCCCGGGAGACACGGACGGCCCCAAGATGGTCCACAAGATGGTTCAAGAAGGCCTCGAGTCGCCGAAAGATCGACTCAAGACGCTCAAGATGGCGCCCCGACGACCCAGGGAGCCCCACAGACGCCCTCAGAGGTCCCCGAGAAGCTTTCCAGCAGAGCACCGAGCCTCCAAAATCAACAGTTTTCCTTAGGTTTTTGAAGGTTTTTTCGGTCTTCGCTTTTTCGGCTTCTCCCAGCTCAAAGACGGCCCAAGAGGCCCCAAAGATCGCCTCAAGACGGCCTCAGAGACATTCAAGAGAGCGCCCAGACGGTCCACGACGTCCTCAAGACGACCCAAGAGGCCTCCAAGACGGACTCCCAAACGTCCCAGGCACGCCCAAGAGGGCCCCAGGAGCGGAGGCAGGGGCCGATTCTTCGGGCTCCCCGCCCCAATAACCCCTCCAGAGGCCCCCAGAGGTTCCCAAGAAGCCCCCAAGAGGCCCCTAGGACCCCTCCATAGGCCCCACGAGGTCCCCAAAACGTTCCGAGCAGCCTCCAGAGTCCTCCAGCACCCCCCCAGAAGTGCCAAAGATGGGCCCACTCGGAACACACGCGAACCAGTGTGATGCGCACACTGGCTATCCTCTTCTGGGCTCGCATGGAAACGTGCTCAGACCATCCCGTGGCTCGCATGGTCGCGTGCTGAGCTCACCCTCTCCCTTCCGTGTGGCTCGCATGGACACGTGCTGAGCTCACATCGTAACTCGCCCGGTCGCGTACGGACCTCACCTCCAGCTTCATTTCCTCACCCGTTATGTCACACCGCGCCCCTTCCCTTCCCTGTGGCTCGCATGGACACGTGCTGAGGTCACCTCGGAACTCGCATGGTCGCGTGCTGAGCTCACCCCCCCTTCCATGTGGCTCGCATGGACACGTGCTGAGCTCACATCGTAACTCGCCTGGTCGCGTACTGACCTCAATTCCAAGACGCACCGTCGCTACCTGGGCCACCTACTCCTCTAAAACCTCTCCGTCACTACCTCCAACGAAACCCGACAGCCACCAGGAGCCTCCAGAGCTCCCAAAGTGAATGTTCTTGCCCGTCGTCTGAATCCGCGCCCCCTCCGTTCCCTGTGGCTCGCATGGAACCGTACTCCGGACACCTTATCTCTCGCATGGTCGCTTGCTCACCTCCCCCTCTGCCTTCCATGTGGCTCGCATGGATACGTGCTGAGCTCACATCGTACCTCGCCTGGCCGCGTACACACCAAACCTCCGGACAGCTAGGCCAGAGGAGCCCCCAGCGAACTCTCATATTCAGACGGACTCAACACGCCCGCACACGGCCCCCGAAATCCGCATGCTCTCCACTCCTTGCTCATGCAGTCAGAGACGACCCCCACCCAAACTCCGAGGAAGTCCGATGGCCCCCAGAAGCCTCCAGAGCCCTCCAACTCCCTTCCCTCGCCCGCCATGTCACCGCGAAAACGAGCACCCCCAAGGATCCGCCAATCCGAGCGCGTGCCCGAACATCCGCCACAGAACATACGAGTACCCCCAAAGATCCGCCAAAACAAGCACCCCCAAAGATCCGCCAAAACAAGCACCCCCCAGGATCCGCCAAACCGAGCGCGTGCCCGACCATCCGCCACAGAGCAAGCAAAAACAAGCACCCCCAAGGATCCGCCAAACCGAGCGCGTGCCCGAACAATCGCCACAGAACAAGCATCCCCACAGATCCGCCAAACCGGGAACCCCCAGGAATCCACCAACCCGAGGCCCCAAGAAGCGCCCAAGAGGCCCCCAAGAGGCCCCAATAGACTTCCAAAAACACCAGATGGGGGCCCACAGCTGCAACCAAGAGGCCTCAGAACAGTCACCCAGAAGCCACCGAGAAACCAACCACGATTATTCACATTTCTTCGTCGGAGGTCTTCCCCGTCGTCTAATCAAGCCCACAACAGGCAACTCCTTCCTTGCCCCAGCCACTCTCGCCAATCATCCCCACCTCCATTTTCAGGTCGGGGTTCGTGGCAATATCAGGTTTGCCCAAAATCCTCCTGTAGGGGGACAGCCCCGACATAATAGTAGGGGGAGCGAGTAGAGGGGGTAGGGGGGGAGCAGTCGAAGAAGCAACAACGCATAGGCATACACTTGCGACGGTTCGCGCCGATTTCTTGCATCGGCAACTCCGATGCCGCCCCTGGCGCGCTTCGCGCGCAAGGTAGGGGAGTCAGCGAAGATCCAAGACATCTGCGCGTAGTTCCAAAAGTTTCTTACCTTGAGGTAGTGTTGCCTTTTTCTTCATCTTAGTATGATTCGTATTATTATTAGTGTTATTATTCTTTTTGTTTTTGTTTTTGTTATTGTGATTATTAGTATTCTCACTATTATCATGCTCATTCTTAGTACGGGGAGTTGGCATGGGGAGTTAGCAGGGGACCTAGCAAGCTAGAGTCAGAATGGCCCATCCCACCATGCACGCGCGGGCACACTCGCGAGCCCCCCTCCCGTCTCTCTCTCTCTCTCTTGTCCGCTGCCGCCGGGCCCTATACTTTGGAGTAGTACTCCGGCAGCCCGCCAGACAAGGCCATCCTGGAACGGTCGCCGTTGCCGGCCAGCGGATGGTCGGTCAAGATCGAGCGATGTTCCGCGGTGCGCGTCGGTAAGGCGAGGCAGCCGTCAACGGCCGAGGCAGCGCCAACATGGATTGAGGCGCGTGGATCAGCGGCAGGTCACGCTTCCATGCCAAACCATCGCGTTCCGTCGCCAAATCGGGCGGCATTCGCTATATGCCTTCGGGGGGGCCCTTCCTCGATCCGTGGTCCGGCGCCCCCGTGCCAGATCCACGTATCCCTGATCCATGCTGGCACGCGCCCGAAATGGGGCACGAGTGGGTGGGGTCCTCAGAGCGCACCGCATCGGCGATGCGGCGCCATCTGGGACTTGATGTTCGCCGCCCTGGCATCGGCGATGGTTCTTGGCTCCAAAAAAAACATGCAGTTTTGAATTATAAAATCGCCGATGTTATTTTTGTTGCAGAAGCCGATGTTTCTTTATTCAAGAACTTTAAAACATTATCCTGGCGATGGACCCAACCATATGCAGTTACGAGTACCGCAAAGCAGGTTGAACGAATGAGAGGGAGCTCCCTATGGGGCCACGAAACGTGTGAGGGGTGTGCCGAAATGGGTGCGGTGCCGCCATGCGGACGCAGCCACTGGGGCCTTCGGTGGAGCTCCCTATGGGGCCACGAAGCGTGTGAGGGGTGTGCCGAAATGGGGGGTGGAACCGCATGCGGACGCAGCCACTGGGGCCTTCGGTGGAGCTCCCTATGGGGCCACGAAACGTGTGAGGGGTGTGCCGAAATGGGGGGTGGAACCGCATGCGGACGCAGCCACTGGGGCCTTCGGTGGAGCTCCCTGTGGGGCCACGAAGCGTGTGAGGGGTGTGCCAAATGGGGGGTGGAACCGCATGCGGGCGCAGCCACTGGGGCCTTCGGTGGAGCTCCCTGGGGCCACCTGCCGTTAAAACGGTTAAGTCCCGCATGCGGGCGGGGGCCACGAAACGTGTGAGGGGTGTGCCGAAATGGGGGTGGCGCATGCGGACGCAGCCACTGGGGCCTTCGTGGAGCTCCCTATGGGGCCACGAAACGTGTGAGGGGTGTGCCGAAATGGGGGGTGGAACCGCATGCGGACGCAGCCACTGGGGCCTTCGTGGAGCTCCCTATGGGGCCACGAAACGTGTGAGGGGTGTGCCAGAATGGGGGGTGGAACCGCATGCGGGCGCAGCCACTGGGGCCTTCGGTGGAGCTCCCTATGGGGCCACGAAACGTGTGAGGGGTGTGCCGAAATGGGGGGTGGAACCGCATGCGGGCGCAGCCACTGGGGCCTTCGGTGGAGCTCCCTATGGGGCCACGAAACGTGTGAGGGGTGTGCCGAAATGGGGGGTGGAACCGCATGCGGGCGCAGCCACTGGGGCCTTCGCTGGAGCTCCCTATGGGGCCACGAAACGTGTGAGGGGTGTGCCGAAATGGGGGGTGGAACCGCATACGGAGGCAGCTACTGGGGCCTTCGCTGGAGCTCCCTATGGGGCCACGAAACGTGTGAGGGGTGTGCCGAAATGGGGGGTGGAACCGCATGCGGACGCAGCCACTGGGGCCTTCGCTGGAGCTCCCTATGGGGCCACGAAACGTTTGAGGGGTGTGCCGAAATGGGGGGTGGAACCGCATGCGGACGCAGCCACTGGGGCCTTCGCTGAAGCTCCCTATGGGGCCACGAAACGTGTGAGGGGTGTGCCAGAATGGGTGTGGGAGGGGGAGGATGGGGGAGGAGGGAGGGAGGAAGGAGGCGGGAACGCGGGGCACCGTCTCTTCAAAACGAGGACCCAACACCACAGGATGGTTGGGAATACATGAATAAAACAAGCTCAAACACCAGTGCATTCCCGACGCGCCCCGATCCTGGAGCCCCAGTTTTGCTGCGGCCCTGCCCCCCTCACCAGGGACCGGTGCACTGCGCAGGGGAAAAAACACAGACACAAGGAATCGGAAAATGTAAGAAACTATGGGAAGCGGGGGGGACTCCTGGGCCGCGCAAAAAAAAGGACAGGACAGGGGGGGATATGCCCGGCCAGGACAAGGAGGGACTCCCAGAAATTGTAAGAAAATATGGGAAGCGGGGTGGAAGACGAAAGCCCCAATAATATATACATATAACGGCGCACCGGGTCTGGCGCAACGGGGCCGGCGCCGCTACCGCAACTGTGGGCCCCGGGGCCCTCGGGGAGCCCTGGGGCCTCACAGAAGGCCGTCAGAAGGCGCCAAGGAGGCAACAAGAGGCTTCAGAACAGACCCGGGACGCCCGAAGGTCGCTCCCAGACGCCCAACATGGCCTCCAAGGCGGCTTCAGAAGCCCCCAAGACACCCCAAGCGACCCCCAATAGGGCCCCAAAGAGAGCCCCAAGGGGCAAAAATAACCCCATTCCCTTCATAAAACGTATATGTTTAACATATTGCTTGTTTTCGCTGTCGGTCCGTGCTTGACGACCTCAGAAGCTCCCAAGACCGCCCCAATACGGCCCAGGACGCGCCCCAGAGGGCCCCAATACAGCCCCAGAAAGCTCCAGGACGGCCCACGAAGGGCCCAAGACGGCCCAAGAGAGTCCCCAAGACGGGCCCGTGAGGGCCCCAGAGGAGGAAAGCCACCATCGAATTCCAAGCTTTCGACCCCAAGTGGCTCCAGGAGGCGCCGAGAAGCCCCCAAGAAGCGCCCGGAAGGCTCCCCAAAGCACCCCAAGACGCTCCAAGAGGCACCCCAAGAGAGCTCCAAGAAGCAACAATCGCCCCATTCCTGTAGGAAAACGTATATTTGTCGTAGGCTCGCCTGTTGGGCTGCCATCGCGTCCAAGACGGCCCAAGGGGTTCCCAAGACGGCCTAGGAGGCCCCTCCGTAGCCATTTTGGCTCAAGCCGTTGAGGGGCTAAAGACCTTCTGGCTCAAGAGCTTGTGGACTTCAAGTGCCGCCCAGCAGGCAGCCTCTAAAAGAAATCGTGCCCGGGCGCTCCATCGCCATGGGACTTCATACCGGCGCTCATTTTGGGTTGTGGGTAGCAGTGATGGTTGCGTTGCCGCCCGCCTTGGCGATGAGGGACACGCTCGATGCCGACAGCATTCTCTCTGGATTGCAGGAGAGAGCAAAGGCAGTGGCGACACCAGAGACTGCCTTTGAGAAATTGCCGTCAGACTCCAGGGAGGCAGCGAAACACAGCGAGGCCGACCAGCAGGACAATGCCGTGGCGTCTGCTTCTGGAAAGCACTCCAGCGCTGCCATCGTCGCGAAGCAGGGCGAGCTGGAGCAGGTGTGCGGTGATATCAAGCAGTGCTTCTGCATGAAGAACACTCTTTACCATATGAACAATGTCTGCGGTTGGTGCGAGTCGACGCAGACTGCTATGACAGGGACTTCCTCGGGACCAGAGGACCACGAGGTACCTTGCAATCAGTGGATCTGGTCTCACCGAGATTGTCCTTATCTCCGGTGCGATGAGGACTGGTCGTGGAAAGCCATGTTCGGGCTTCTCGGCCCCCCCATGTTCTACACGCTGGCTTGGGGATGTGCTATTATTTATTTCACTCCGACGCGTGAGGTTCAGAAGCCAGCAACGATGCAGTACAAGAGGACTTTGGAGAACTTCGCAAAGGGCCTCATGGGGGAGCGAGCGAGAAAGCATAAGGAGCCGTTTCAGCAGTACTTTCCATACAAGCCTCGCCTGTCATTTCTCATTGGCAGGTTGTTCGGGACTGCTGCCTTGCAGCAGGCGCTCGGGCAAAGCCTCAAGTTCGGCTGCTTTATGTCGGTGTTCTACACCGTCCTGCGCCTGCTCCCAATGGTGTGCGACCGACTGACCTTCGAGCTCGTGAGCTCCACGCTGAATGAGATCAAGACACTCTCGGGTCATCTCGAGGTTGCAGTGGGCTTCCTGTTCTCGTTCTACGCTCTTGGCCGTGTCAGCTGGTGGTGGGAAGTGATCTCCCATTGTCGGAGCATGCAGGGCCGAACTCACGACCTGGCCATGATGATCGGCGGCTACAGCACCGTCAAGGAGTGCCCTTCCGAGGGAGGCGACACCGATACGAAGGCTACCTGGCTGGACGCAAAGTGGAACTTCTTCAGGCACTTGATGTTGGCCTGGTTATTGTGTTTCAGGGGGCTGAGCCCTGACTTCGGAACAGTAACGCTTGAGGATATCCAAGCGGCCGGGCTGATGAATGAGAACGAGAGCGAGATCATTCAAAAAAGCGAGCATATGCGCAAGGTTCCATTGAAGTGGCTTGCAGCGTGGGTCGAGCATTACATAGAAGACATGACTGTGCGCGCCCTTGTCATGGACAAGCTCTGTGGGCTGCGCGGTGCGATGGCTTCTCTTCACGATGCTGTGGAGCTCAGAGCACCGATGTCCTTCGAGGGACTGATGTACACATTGGTGATGGCGTGGGTCACCACCATTCCCTTCGGCCGGCTCAAGGAGCTCGATGACAGAAGAGTGGTGCTCGAGGAGAACGTGCTCATTCCAGTGTTCGGTGCTGTGTGCACTTACGGTTTCTACATATCCATGGTTGCGCTCCTGGAAACCTTCAAGCAGCCCTTCGGAACAAGCAGGGACTCATTGAACGCGGACACGCTCATCTTAGAGACGGAGACGTCTGTCTGGGACTACATGACGGCCCCTTCGCCAGATTGCTTCCATGGCATCCTCATCGCCGAGAGGCACACGCTGTCCGACGAGAGCACGCCGGCCGAGGCGCAGCCGGGCCGTGCCGCCCAGAGCGGCCCGTCTGCCGAGGAGGTGGCTCTCGATCCGCAGAGTGGCAGCCACGCGCAGTCCAATGACTAGATGGATTTGCAGGTGCAGTGTGCGCGCGCGCAGCCAGTGCGGGCAGCACACCCAGGCTCTTCAGCGGGAGGGAGTGGGGGATGTATCTGGTGGCGGGGGGGGGGAGGGGGGGGGGCCTTCTGCGGTTCTCTTGAATCAGATGCGCCCGTGGAGCCGTGGAGAGAGCCAGGACGGCCGCGGTGTCGGAGGCCCACCGCTGGGCCCGAGGCCCATCGCGCGCCGGGCGGCAGCGTAACGAGCAAGAGGAGGCGGAGGAGGCGGCGGCGGTGGAGGAAATGGGAGGCTCGCATGAGTTATCACCGAACTTTTTGCGCAGCGGCCGTGATTGCGCCTACCGCACACGCTGCCGGCGCCGCGTTGGCCCTGAATATCCCCACGGTTGACGCTTGCCCTTCTGGGAGGAGTCCGCCTCCTCTTCCTGTCTCCTTTGGGGGCCACAGGGTTCGCAGCGCGAGCTGCCTAGAGCCTGAGTGTGTCTGCTTTCCGTGCGCCTGCTTCCCATCAGTCGACGCTATGAGCTCGCAGAAAAAAAAAGACGGCCCAGGAGGCCCCCAAAAGAGCTCCAAGACGGGCCACGAGAAGCCCAGGACGGCCCAGACGGCCCAAGAGAGCCCCAAGACGCGCCCGAGAGGAGTCCCAGAGAAAGAAGCCACTCTCGAATTCCAAGCTTTCGGCTCCAAGAGATCCCAGGAGGCGCCGATACGCCCCCAAGAGGCCCCAAGCAGGCCCCCTAAATCACCCCAAGATGCTCCAAGAGGCACCCCAAGAGAGTCCCAAGAAACTAAAATCCTTCCATTCCTATGGGGAAACGTATATTTTTCGCATGCTCGCCTCTTGGGCTGTCACCGCGTCCAAGACGGCCTAAGAGGCCCCCCAAAACGGCCTAGGAGGCCCCCAAGAAATCTCCAAGACGGCCTACGACGAACGCAGGACGGCCCAATCGGCCCCCAAGACGGCCCAAGAGAAGCCCAAGAAGCGCCCGAGAGGGGTCCCAGAAGAAGACAGCCACTTTCGATTTCCGAGCTTTCGGTCCCAAGAGCCCCCAGGAGGAGCAGAGTTTTCAAGCATTATACAAGCACGTCAGGGGGTCAACGTTCTCTGTGTTTCGAGAGGGCAAGGTTCTCGATACGTTTTTCCCTGCCGCATGCCACACCTGGAGCGCGCCGCCGCGGCTGGCGAGTTAGAGGCACCGATCGCATATGTTGGTTTTTGCAGCCAATATCATCAGATGTTCGGGGGGCAGGACCTGGATTCAACTTTCCAGCCCGACTTGGCAGTTTTTGTAGTGAGGTGTCCATGTTTTGCGACGGTGATCGTGCCTTCCCCTTTTGCAGACTCTGCCACGCCAGCCAATGCGACCAGCATTGCAGACGGGTCTGTCCATCGATGCTAGGTGAGATAATCCATGTATGGCGTTTGCAGGCCAGACGGTTAGCGTCTGTGGCCGCGCCTTGAAAATGCAGCTTTCGCTTAGAACTTCCTCCCCAAAACGAGCTCGTCTGGATTTCGAAACCCTCGGCCTCGATTTCGAAATGTGGCTTTCGCATAGGACTTCCTCCCCAAAACAAGCTCGACTGGATTTCGAAACCCGCGGGCTCGATTTCGAAAGGGCGGTGCCGCCCGAGACTGGAGCGAAAAATGCTTCAACCGAACATTGTACTGGGGCGCCGCGGCCGAACGGGCCCACTGCCAACGTTGTACTGGGGCCCCGTCGCCTAACGGGAGGCGTTAAATTTTGGCCGAACTTTCGTAGCGGCGAAGTATCCCCCATGGGCGCCCCCCGGAACCTTTGGGGGTCCAGAGGGCCTTGAAGAGGCAAAAACCCGCCGATTCCTTGTGTAAGACGTAAATTTTCAGCATGCTCGCTGGCTTCGTCTTCACAGTGCCCCAGAGAGACCCAAGAGGGCCCCAGACGGTCCCAAAAGCGTCGGCCTGTGGGGCTCACGGAACCCCGCGGGACGGCCCAAGAAGCGCCAAAACGGCCCAGGAGGCCCCAAGGACGCCCTCAGGGAGAGGCCTAAGAGGGCCTCGTTCGAAATCATGTTCCCGGAAGCCTCTCCAGGAACACGATTTCCGCGGTGCGGGCCTCTGTGCCAAATGTATCATCCGCGTTGTATTGCAAGAGAGCCTCTCCCGGCCCATCAAGCCTCTCCCGGATCATGTTCCCCGAAGCCTCTCCCGGAACATGACCTCCCGGCTCCCAGGACGCCCAAGAGGCCCATAAGACAGCCTCAGCGAGGCCCAAGAGGGCCCGAGATGGCTTGAAGATGGCCGAAGAGGGCCCCAAGAGAGCCTTCAAGAGGCACACATCGGCCCATACCCTACGTAAAACATAAATTTTCAGCATGCTCGCTTGCTTCGTCTTCAGAGTGCCCCAGACGCCCCCGCGGAGCCCCAAGACAGCCCAAGAGAGACCCAAGAGGTCCCAAGGCCCAAAAATATCGTCCCGTGGGGCTCGCAGAACCCCCCAAGACGGCCCAAGAGGCCCCGAAGCCTGCCCAGGAGGCCCCCAAGACGGCCTCAGGGAGGCCCAAGAGGGCCTCGTTCGAAACCATGTTCCCGGAAGCCTCTCCAGGAACATGACCTCCGGATTCCCAGGACGCCCAAGAGGCCCACAAGACAGCCTCCGCGAGGCCCAAGAGGGCCCGAGATGGCTTGAAGATCGCCGAAGAGGGCCCCAAGAGGGCCTTCAAAAGGCAAACATCAGCCAGCTCCCTAAGTAAAACTTACGTTTTCAGCATACTCGCTTGCTTCGTCTTCACAGTGCCCCAGACGCCCCCGAGGAGCCCCAAGACAGCTAGAGAGAGACCCAAGAGGGCCCAAGAGGGCCCGAAAGGGTCGTCCTGTGGGGCTAACGGAACCTCCCAAGACGGCCCAAGAGGCCCCAAAGCCGGCCCAGGAGGTCCCCAAGATGGCCTCAGGGAGGCCCAAGAGAGCCTCGTTCGAAATCATGTTCCCTGAAGCCTCTCCGGGAACATGATTTCCGGATTCCCAGGACGCCACAAGACAGCCCCCAGAGGCCCCGGACACGCCGAAGATGGCCTCACCCCGGCCGACGACGCCGCCAAAACGCCCCACGTGCGCCTCCAGAGGCCCCTCCAAAAGGCCCCAGAAGCTGAAAGTTACAAATGTTCCCATGGCTTTTGAAGCATTCTTGCGCTCTCCCATGTCTCCCCAAGGTCCCGGACCGCGTCAGAGGCCCTTCAGATCGCTCCAAGACGGCCGCAGAGGCTCCCAAGACAGCCCAGAGACGGCCCAGGAGGCTCCCCAGATAAGTCAAGAGGGCCTCGAGAGCGCCCCAAGAGCGACCCAAAGGGCCCGAAGAGCGCGACATTTCAAGGTCTCCGGCCTGAGAGGCTCTTAGGACGCCCCCGGAGGCCATCAAGAGGCTCCCAAGAAGCCCCGTGAAGCTCCCAAGAGGCCCCCCGGAAGCCATAATAGGCCCCCAAGGGGCCCCCAGGGAAGCCCCCTGCGGGCCCCCAAGACATTTCGGTAAATCGGATTTCCCAGATAGCTCCAGGAACATGATTCCTTCTGCTTCCGCCCACCGCCCCGACCATGTTTCCAACAGGCTTGCCGACAAGGCCAAAAGGGGCCCCTGGTTAAGCCCCCAGAGGCCCCCCTCTTAAAGAGCCGAACAAACCATGCTCCCGGAAAGCTTCCCGGGAGCATGATTCTCTATCTCGGAGTAGGCCCAGGGGGGGGGCAGGCCGCTGCCTGTTCCTCCCAGCGGTGCCCACCGGGGGTTGCGGGGGGGGGTCCAGAGCTCCCGAGGCGGCCGAGCCCGCGCCGAAGCAGGCCACGACAGGCTAAGGGGGTCCCGAGAGGGCCCTAGACGGTCCAGAGAGGCCCCGAAGACATCCAAGATGCCCTCAAGACAGCCGGCGAGGACTCCAACACGCTCTAGGATGGACTCAAGAGGCTCCCCAAGAGGGCCCTGGAAGGCAAGATTCACTCGTTTCCGAGTGTTTTGGATTTTGGCGTTCTCGCTTTTTCCGCTTTCCAGCGCTCCCTTCACGGCCTCGGAGACCCTTCAGATCGCTCCAAGAAGGCCCACGAGGCCCCGACGAGGGCCCCAAGACAGCCCAGGATGCTCCCCAGACAACCCAAGTGTGCCCCAAGAGCGCGCCAAGAGAAGGCCCAGAGGGGTCCCGAGGCGGCCCGCCCCGAATCAGGCCACGACAGGCTGATGGAGGTCCCGAGAGGATCCTAGACGGTCCCAAGAGGCTCCGAAGATGCCCAAGCTGCCCTCAAGACGGCCGACGAGGACTCCAACACGCTCCAGGACGGACTCAAGAGGCTCCGCAAGAGGGCCCAGGGAGACAAGATTCACTAATTTTCCAATGGTTTTTGAAGGACTTAGGCGTTCTCGCTTTCCCCGTTTCCCAGCGCTCCCTCACGGCCTCGCTCGGAGGCCTTTCAGATCGCTCCAAGACGAGCCACGAGGACCCGAAGAGGGCCCCAAGACGGCTCAGGAGGCTCCCCAGACAACCCAACTGTGCCCCAAGGGCTCCCCAAGAGAGGGCCCAGAGGGGACCGCCAACCGATATCTCGAGGTCTCTGGCCCTAGAGGCCGCCTGTAGGCCCCTGGAGGCCACCAAGAGGCTCCCACGAAGCCCCGTGAGGCGCCCAAGAGGCCGCCAGGAAGCCCCAAGAGACCCCCAAGGGACTCCCAGGGAACGCCCAAGAGGCCCCCCAATACACCCCAAGAAATCATGTCCCTAGAAAACCTTCCGGGGACATGGTTCATCATGGGCCCGAGAGTTCCCGGAGGCCTCCCAAGGGGCCCCCAGGGAACGCCCAAGAGACCCCCCAAAACACCCCAACAAACCATGTCTCAAGAAATATGGGCCCGCGAGTCTCCGGAGGTTTCGAAGTACCATCATGCTACAGGAGAGCTGTCTGGGAAGTTGATTGGGAACATGACTGATCGCCTTCTCGCGGCCCTCCGCAGATCGTTTCGCACAGAGTTGCCCCGAGCGCCATCTTGAAGCGACGACGACGACGAAACGACGAAGACGACGACAACATTACGACGACGACGACGACGACGACGACGACGACGACGACGACGACGACGACGGCACGCCCCAACAGGCTCCCCAAGACGCCCCAAAACCCATGCTCCCAGAAGCCTTCTGGGAGCCCGATTCAAACGGCCTCCGCCCCCCTACACAACCATTTTCCTCGAAGGCCTTTCGGAAAGCAGATTGGCAAGCGTGTACCGTGGTCCACTACTTCAGTGGAGCAGTGACTTCGTCAAGGCCTGGGGCCTGCTAGAACCTGAGCGCGCGCGAAGCGCGCGCGATGGTTCTAGTGGATATATATATATATATATATAGGGAATCCATTTATTGAGTGTATTTATTTGTGGGTCCCTGGGCCCCTTGATCCTGGCCGGGCCAGGAGAGCGTGCGCCCCGGAGCCTGGCCGGGAGCCTCCGCCTGGCTCTGTGGACCAGCGAGCGGCGTGCAAGTGGCGAGGTTTCGCGCGCGCGCGCGCGGGCGCGGCGGCCGCCGGCCGTGCTCGCCGCCGCTCCATCGGATGCGGGGCGCTCGCGGCCACCTCCTCCGTCGCCGTCGCCGTCGCCGTCGCCGTTGTCGTCGCCGTCGCCGTCGTCGTGGTCGTGGTCGTGGTCGTCGTGGTCTTGGTCGTGGTCGTCGGCGTGCGGCGTCGGCGTCGGCGTCGGCGTGCGGCGTCGGCGTCCGTCGCGTGGGCCAGGACCTCGCCAGGCTCGCTTCGGCGCAGCCCCACACAGCCGAGGGCGGCCTGGCCGTGCGGATCGAGCTGACGGCCAGCTCCATCGAGCGGTGGCCGCACGCGGACGTGCCGCTCGAGGCTGCCAGGGATGGCTCCCAGTCGAGGCCGCAGAGCACTGGTTGCAGCCAGCAGAAGGAGGATAAGCGAGCCTCTCCTCTCCACGGCTGGACGCGGTTCGATCTCTGGAGGGCCCAGGGATTGATTTTCAGAGGATTGGTTTTCGTCGCCTCATCGTGACCGATTTTCCCGGGGCCCACTCATCGCAGACCGCCTGGCCGCTTCCAAGCTCAATGTCACCATTCTGTGATCCCCTGCTGTGGGTGCACAGTCAACGCGCGTGCTAGCTATCCAGAGAGCGTTTATGCATGTCCACCGCGGTGGGAACCGGACATCAAGAGGCTATGGGCCCCATGTGGAGACCGAGCATTTCCATATCAAGTGTTTCCTGGCGTTCTGCGGTATCGGTTTCACACGTGCATAGACTCTGTCTCTGGAGTACAGCCCACGCGCATGCTAAGGATGAGTCACTTTCCCAAGGTACGTTTGCACCCTTGCCTCTTCGGCCCATCCCTAGCCGATTTCGCAGGCCGGCTCGTTGTGGCACCCTTGGGTGTCGGCACCCGTTCGGCAAGGATGGGGGCCTGTTATCAGGGGCAACGATCGGGGGGGACAGGCACAGGGGGGGATGCATCGACCCTCAATTGCCCATTGATCGACGATATGTGCCCGACAGCCGCAACTTGCCCAGGAACTTGCGAATTCACTATCGGGTGCTTACCGCCGATCTATCATCGATGTATCGCCGATTCCAGGTCGATGTTTCCCCCCTATCCCAGTCCCCCCTATCGCTGCCCCTCATCTTAGGGCACGATTGCCCCCCTCGATTTGACTTCTGAGGGGCTTGTATCGAAGACGCCTACGGCGAATCACCGCCGCTCTCTGCCTTTTGGAAGCGCCTATGTGGCCAAACGTCGTGGCCAGAGCTTGGCAACGCTATCGGATCATGCGTTCCCCCAGCAGTTGTGGAAAAAGAAGAGGAGGATGAGGAGGAGAGATCCTCTTCGGGCTTTCCTGAAGGTTCTCGGAGGACTCTTAGGGCCTTTCGGGCCGTCTCGGGTCTTCTTAGGGCCATCCTGGGCCGTCCTGGATGCATCTTGGGTCGTCTTGGAGACATCTTGAGGGCATCCTGGTTTCTCTTGGGGCCATCGTAGCCGTCTGTCTAGTGCGGGAAGACCCGTGGTCTGCGAAGTTCGCGGGTCCTTTATGAGGCGATCTTTTGGGGGGCTCATGGAGGGTGCAATTTATGCGGCTCTCTGAATAGCCGGCGCGATCGGCCGAAGCTCCACTGGAAACTTTTCCAAAGGGACACAGTACCGAAAGATACGCACGCCGTGCACCCCTATGGCAAGCCACCGGGGGTGAGATGACGGAGAGAGCGAAGTACGACCCAAAGAAGTTGAGTTGGGGGCGAAGGCCTCTAAGGAGGGGTCCGGGGGGAGGGGCGAGGCGAGGCTCGTGGGGCGTTTGCCTTCTGTATTTCGGAGTGAAGCGGCTCGCGGGCGCCTTCCATGCCGAGCATTTTCTGTGGGTGGAGGGCAAAGGGTGAAATCTGGAATGCCGTCTCGATTGGTTTACGAAGCTTGAATCTGCAAGGGGTGCATCACAAGGCGGATCGATTTTCGAGGTGCGAGAGCCCATGAGGATTTCACCCTGAGCCCTCCACCTTAAGCAAATGCTCAGCCATGGCCCGTTTCCTCGGAATTTTCCGGGTGAAGCGGCTCGAGGGCCTCAAGACGTCCGAAGAGGGCCCCAAAACGGCCCGAAGGCAGCTCCAAGAGAGCTTCCTGTGGCCTCCAGACGGTCCAGGAGAGCCTCGAGACGGCCCCAGAGGCCCCCCAAAGGGGCCGAAAACTGTCCAAGAGGCCCCCCCGACGGCCCCAGAGGGCTCCCAAACAGCTCAAGAGGGCTCCCATTCCCAAGAGGGCCCGAAGGGGGGTTGTGGGGATTGGGCTGCTTGGGTGTGGGGACTGGGCTGGCCCCAAGACGGCCCAAGAGCACAACAGCTGCCCTCAAGAGGGCCCCCGAGAGGCCTTCAGGAGGTGAACAACATTGTTATTCTAAAGGTTTTCCAATGTTTTTGATGGGTTCTTGCCTTTTCGGGCCCAGAAGGGTCTCAGACGGCCCAAGCGGGCCCAAAGATCGTCCCGAGATGGCGCCAGAGGCCCCAAAAGAACCGACAACGCTCCAAGAGAGTCCCCAGACGGCCCCAGAGGGCCCCAAATAGCCCAAGAGGGCCCCGAGACTCCTCCAACAGCCCCAAGAGGCTCCCAAGAGGGCTCGAAGAGGCGGTGTAGGGACTGGGCTGCTTGGGTGTGGGGTCTGGGCTGGCCCTAAGCCGGTCCAAACAGTCCCAAAACTATCCAAAAGGGCCACCAAACAACACCCAAGAAGCCCGAGAGACGCCAAGGAACACAGCGAGCGCTGAACGCAACAAGCTCTGAACACCAAGGCTCCCCAGAGCGCGGTGACGCAAAGAGCTCTGAACAGCAAGGCTCCCAAGAGCGAGCTGCAACGCACAAGTCTCTGAACACCAGGGCTCCCAACGGAGAGCGGTAACTCAACAAGCTCTGAACGTCAAGGCTTCCAAGAGCGAAGGTTGCCATGAGCCCTGTCGAGCAAGTTCCTGCAGCGCTCTTCCTTTTCCGTGCTGGCCCAGGTAACGGAAAGAGTGAGGTACGAGTGATGACGTTTTGTTTGGGTGAAGCCCTCTAGGGAGGGGTCCAGGGGAGGGGGAAGGGGTGGAAGGATGCGGTCTAATGGCCATTTTCGGGTTTCCCTATGGTTTTTTGTATGCTTTTCCTTTTCCGTCCCAGAAGGGCCCCAGGCGGCCCAAGAGGCCCCAAAGATCGGCCAACGAGGCTTCCGAGACGCCCCGAGAGGCGCCCAAGAGGCGCCCCAAGAGGCCCCCAAGATGCCAAAATCATTGATTCCCTCCGGGAACTTACATTTTTCGCATATGCGGCTTTTCGGCTTTCACTTCGTTGGCGACAGCCCAAGAGGCCCCCAAGATCGTCCCAAGCAACCCAAGAGGCTCCCAAGAGGCCCCCAAAACGGCCCAAGAGGGCCCCAACACGGCCCGAGAGGCGCCCAAACACGGCCCAAGAGGGCCCCAAGGCGGCCCCAAGAGGGGGACCACGAATTGAAAAGTCTAGCCTTTCGCACCAAGACGCTCCCAGGAGGCCCCAAGAGCCCCGCAAGAAGCCCCAAGAGGTGCCCTAGGGGCGTCCCAAGAGGCGTCCCAAGAGGCCAACATCATGGAATTCCTGTCGGCAAACGTACGTTTTTAGCATACACGGCTTTTCGGCTTTCACGGCGTTGAAGACGGTCCACGAGGCCCCCAAGACCGCCCCAAGACGGCCCAAGAAGCTCCCAAGAGGCCCCCAAAACGGCCCAAGAGGGCCCCAAGACGGCCCCAGAGGCGCCCACGACGGCCCAAGAGGGCCCCAAGACGGCCCCAAGAGGGGGACCACGAACCGACAAGTCTAGCCTTTCGCCCCAAGAAGCCCCAAGGAGCCCCAAGAGGCCCCCAAAAAGGCTCCAAAAAGGCTCCAAAAAGGGCTCCAAAAGGGCCCCAATTGGACTCCCAAGAAGGCCCAGAGACGCCAAATAAAGAGCGATCGGTAACGCAACAAGCTCTTCACACCAAGGCTCCCATGAGCGAACAGTGACGTAAACAAGCTGACAAGACCAAGGCTTCCAGCAGAGAGCGGTGACGTACCAAGTTCCTGACACCAAGGCCCAGCCAAGGCTCAGGAACGGGCGGCAACGCAACAATCTCTGAACACCAAGGCTCCCAAGAGCGAGGGGTGAGGTAACAAGCTCTCAGCGCCAAGGCTCCCAGTACGAACGGTGGTGTGAGTAGTTTCAGTTTCTGTTTCCGAAGCGCTCTTTCCATTTCTGTGCCGGCCCAGGTAACGGAAAGAGCGAGGAACGAGTGATGACGTTTTGGTGCGGGCGAAGCCCTAAAGGGAGGGGTTCCAGGGGAGGGGGGTAGGCCAGGGGAATGGCAGTTTTCGGGATGTCTTTTTGGTTTTTGCATGGTTTTCGGGTTCCCCCCCAAGACGGCCCAAGAGCGCTCCAAGAGAGCCCAAGACCGCCCAAGACGGCCCAAGAGCCTCCCACGAGGCCCCAAAGAGGTGCCCTAGGGGCGTCCCAAGAGGGTCCCAAGAGGCCAACATCTTCGATTTCCCATGGGGCAAGTACATTTTTAGCATACACAGCTGTTCGGCTTCCACGGCGTGGACGACGGCCCAGAGAGGCCCCCAAGACCGCCCCAAGATGGCCCAAGAGGCTCCCAAGAGGGCCCCAAGACAACCCAAGAGGGCCCCAAGACGGCCCAAGAGGCGCCTCAAGACGGCCCAAGAGGGCCCCAAGACGGCCCCAAGAGGGGGACCACGAACCGAAAAGTCTAGCCTTTCGCCCAAAGATGCTCCCAAGAGGCCCCCAGAGTCCCCCGAGAAGCCCCAAGAGGCCCCCAAGAGGTTCCCAAGAGGCTTCCAAAAGGGCTCCAAAAGGGCCCCAATTGGACACCCAAGAAGGCCCAGAGACGCCAAATAAAGAGCGATCGGTAACGCAACAAGCTCTTCACACCAAGGCTCCCAAGAGCGAGCGGTGACGTAAATTATCCCGGCAAAGCAACCTAACATCGATATGTAGAATCATAGCTGGAGGCATGCAGCAGCAGTAACAGTCACAGTAGTAGTAGCAATAAGAGCAGGAGAGATGAAACAGTGGTAACAGTGAAGTAGTAGTTGTAGTTGGCGGGAGTGAACGAGTGAAGTGTAGTAGTAGTAGTAGTGGGTGTAGTGGTACCAGCGAAGTGAAGTATAGTTGGAGTGGGTGGATGGCAGTAGTAGTAACAGTGAAGTACGGCGGATGTCTTGGATAGTAGACACTGCTATCAACGCTGCTATCAACGCTGGAAGTGTGTCAAAACGAGACACTGCTATCAATAGTGGGAGTCGTGTAAAAACGAGACACTGCTATCAACGCTGGCAATGAATGATGATGATGAGTGCGATGATGAGTGCGACGATGAGATGATGACTGTCCTTTTTTCAGAGGACCGCGCTGAGGAGCGGCGTGCGAAGCGGAGAAGCTGCAAAGCGTGCAGGCTGAAAAGCATTGCAGACACGCGCAGGCTGAAAAGCATTGCACGACACGTGCAGGCTCACCGCGCACAGCTGCACACGAGCGCAGGCTGAGAAGCACCACGCGCATGCAGGCTGAGAAGCACCACGCGAATGCAGACGGACAGACTGAACAGCACCGCCACAACGCAAGCTGCATCTCATGGCTCCTCAAGCTCGCGCAGGCCATCCCAGTTGCTGTCGGGCCTTCGCGCAAGCGATCTTCGTCGCGGCAATCTTGTCCGTGAAGAGCTCGGCGAAGGCCTTGGCGATCTGTTCCGGGGGGCCGGATTCGATGATGCTCCGGTCAGGCAAGCCGTGGCTCAAGAGTTGGTTGAAGCTTCTGGGGCGCGACAGGCTGACGTAGTAGGCAAGCCAAATGGACTCCTTCTTGAGTCCTGGCGGAAACGTCCAGTGCACGATGAAGCCTGGGTCCGTCGTCTTGCCCTGGACGCCATGCAGAGTCCCCTGCTTTTTGGGCAGCACGGTCAACTGCGTCCTGGACACCGCGATGGCCGGGCCACCTGTCTTCGCTTTGAACTTCCAGGGGCGCGCCTGCGGGGTGATCGCGAGCACTCCGCGCAGGTCGGGGCCGGCAGGCTGAGAGCACTGCCAGCTGTCACCGGCGCGGCCTTCAAGAAAAGTTCATCGCTGTCATCGATCTTGACATAGACGGCCTTTGGCATGTAGTAGAGTACGACCACACCGTCCGAGACAATGGACGGGCGGCCCTCCACCGGAGGCTCCAGAGCGTGCAGCTCTATGCCTACCACTTTGCCTGGCGCGCCACGGACATACTTCGGCGGCAAGACGGATTCTGTCAGGATGACCTCCATGCCAACGAAGAGCGGCAGCAGCCCCGGCATTTTTGCGGTAGCGCCGATGTTGGGCTCCGCGCGCATCTCGTCGAAATCAGGCTTCGCGAGGCGCGCAGCTGGTCTGTCGATTGCTGGGACGTAAAAGAGCAGCTGGCCAGCATCGTGCGCATCAAGCTTGGCCTGTGCATGCATGGCGTAAGAGACGATGCGCCACTCATAGGCGGACTCGTACCAGCCTCGTGCTGCACGCAACCGAGGGTCCCATTGAGGTGGCTGAGCGGCTTCGCTGCTGTTGGCA
>CAUYUJ010015618.1:310933-321661 GCA_963575745.1 Prorocentrum cordatum
GCTGCTTCTGGTTCGATGAAACATAACGGCGTTGGCTAGTCGTGCCCGTACATAGAGCACGCTACGATACCAGTTGTAATAGATGTTGCCAGTTCTGATGCGTCAAGTTTCTGGAAGTGAGCACAAGCTGACCAGAGGCGCTCGCCTTCGCACACACATCGCCCAAGCAACGTATTCAAATGTGCATCTTGAAGCGACTTCGCGCATAGCGCCGTGTGTGATGTACAACGTGATGCATAATGGTTCGCCACGCATGATGATTTGATGCCTGTAGCACGAACGCGTATTTTGTTCGATCGGCCTTGGGCCCATCCCGCCATCGTTCCTGGGTCGTGGACGGACGGCCTCCTGGAGGCCTCTTGAGGTCTCGGGAGAAAGGCGTTGTAAGGGGGCCTCGTGGGGGACTCCTGAGGTATCCTGGCTGTTTCTTGTGGGCCAGTGGGGCCTCTTGGGTCTTCGAGTTGATGTTGGATCTTCGAAGCTACGGCCTCCACGCCATGCCCTCACGGGCATTGGCGGGCTCCCCAGCGGAGCGCGCACGACTCGGGCGTTCATTCTTCCGTCTTGTGGGGCCTCTTGGGGGCTTGCTGGTTGTCTCGTGGGCTATCTTATGGGGGAAGGCTCTTCGGCCCCCTTCGAGTTTCAAGCCAAGGAGGAGCCTGGCAGATAGGTATGTTCTCGCCATTGGTGCCCCGACTCTCTCGGTTCGTAAGCTCGGCAGTGCCAGGTTGCAGTTCAATTCGTGGCCGCTCTGCTTCCTTGCGTTGCTCCTGTCTGTGCACTTCTGTCTGAAGTGTAAACGTGACTGTCCTCGTGCTCTTGCCAGGCACATCCCACGCAACGTCATCATAGTCCCTCTCCCTGTCCACCGCCCTGGTCCTTGCTCCTCCTCCATCCCTTCCTCCTCTCGAGAGAGCCACTCACGATCCTTCGCGGCCACAAGTCTCCAGGATCCCCAAATAAGGGCACAACATGGGCCCAAGTCCAGGGTCTCGATGCTCGGAGGCGGAGGCCTCGGAAGTCTCCAAAACAGCCACGGCCGCCCACAAGCATTTGACCCCCGCCATCACGAACCTCAGTCCCCATCGTCCCCATCCCTCCTCCTCGTCCCTCCTCCTCAATCCTCCTCCTCGTCCTCCTCGTCCTCCTGTCTCCCCCGCCTACTCCCCCCTCCCCCTCCTCCTCCCTCCCCCCCATTCGCCTCCTCATCCTCCTCCTGCTCCCCCTCCTCTCCCTCCTCCCCCTCCTCCATCCCTCTTGCTTGTGAACAAGTTTTCCCTGTCGCACCCCGAGGCCGGCCGAAAGGGCGGGCCGGGCGTTTGGCTTGATTTTTGCACCTTTTATGATGTTAAACTTAAAACTTTGCAGCAGTTTCACGGATGGAGGGCGGGCCGTTTTCAAATGGTGATTCTCGTTGTAGCGCCGCGCACACTAGCTTTAAAGGTTTGTATCTGTTGTTTTACAGATGTAGGGCGGGTCGTTTTCAGAATGTGGTTCTCGCCTTAGCGCCGCGCGCATTCGTATTAACCATGCAAGAGTTTCACGGATGGAGGGCCGTTCGTTTTCAAACAGTTTTTTCTCGCTTTGGCGTTGCGCACAGTCGCCCTATCAGTTTGCAACAGGTTCAAGGATTTTCATGTCTAATGTCCCAGACTTTTCGTGTTGGTACGATGTCGGAATGTCAAGGCGCAACAGTCAAGTTGATGCGCGGTGTTGAAGTCCCAGGAGGGTTGTTCTGGCACGACTCAGGGTCGTCAAGACCTCAGCAGTAACAGTGATTCGGAGCGTTGCTATCTCAGGAATTGTGTTTTGGCACGGCTCCGGATTTGCAAATGATTGTCTTCCAACGGGGCCTATCCCTCAATGAAAATGAGTTTGTGTAGGGGCCCATGAAGAGGGATTTGGGAGGGAGGGTTTATTGCAACACAGTTGATGAGTCCAGAGTTTACGTTGGTTTTCCTCCTCCTCCTCCTCCTCCTCCCCCTTCTCCTCCTCCTCTTCCTCCTCCTCCTCCTCCTGCTCTTACTCCTCCTCCTCCTCCTCCTCCTCCTCCTCCTCCTCCTCCTCCTCCCTCTTTCTGTCTCCTGACCCGCCTACCTCTCGGCTTCTGCCCGCTCGCTCTCTTTCTGTCTCCTCCTCCTCCTCCTCCTCCTCCTCCTCCGCCTCCTCCTCTCGCCCTCCTCCTGTCTCCTCCTGTCTCCTCCCCCTCCTCCTCCTCCTCCTCCTCCTCCTCCTCCTCCTCCTCCTCCTCCTCCTCCTCCTCCTCCTCCTCCTCTCGCCCTCTTCCTGTCTCCGCCTCCCCCTCCCTCGCCGCACATCCCCCCCCCCCGGGGCGAGACCCCGTCGGCACCCTGCCGGCCCGGCGCTCGGCCCGCCGGCCCCAGTCGCTCTCCACGCTGAAGCAGGAAGAGGCGGCGCCGGGCGGCCGGACGACGACGGGTGCGGGGGGAGCAGGAGGAGGAGGAGGAGGAGGAGGAGGAGGAGGAGGAGGAGGGGAGGAGGGGGGGGGGGAGGAGGAGGAGGAGGAGGAGGAGGAGGGGGAGGAGGAGGGAGGAGGGAGGATTAGGAGGAAGAGCAGGAGGAGGAGGAGGGAGGATTAGGAGGAGGTAAGGTAAGGTAAGGTAAGGCTCCGCTGAGACCGAGGCTCCGACGGTCTTGGGAGAAACTTGGGGTATCCCCCTCACTGCGAGAACTCGGCACTCCTCGGCAGGAGGGCGCCAGCGACGGCGCCTCTCGGCGGACGTCGGCGCACGGCCGTGCACTCTCCCTGACTGCTGCTGCTCAAACGCTCTGCTTTGGGGAAAACAACGCTTGACCCTCGAGCTCGAGTTGCCAGCAGTCCTGGGACCAGAAAAAACAGTAGCATCAACAGTACGAAAGAGCAAGACGAGGAGCTGGGACAGAAGGCTGCATGGCACACAATTATCTAAATACTTGCGAAACCTGCTTGGGATCATGGTAGTACGTCGGAGAGCAATCAAATAATGTATTGATAGCATCAAGATGATGCTCTTCCAGCATCTCTCTGAACATGTGTCCGTTTGTGTTCTCTATGTCCGCATTGCATAAGCCGATAGAGCTGCTGTTGACTGACCCGACTCGTGCATTCGCGTCCAGTGAAATGATGGGCACTGTACGAGCAGGTAGCGCACTCAGCAGTTCACTCATATGCTGCCAAAACTTATCACATACTTTGTGCGCTGCAGCCCGACCACGGCCCCCTGGAGGTTCCACAGGAGCGTACCCGACAATCGCAGTGACATCAGACATCTCCGTCTTAAAACGCACGGCACCGAGGCGCCCTGCCATATCTCCAGGAAAACTCCAGATACGTCGTACATGTCTAGCAGAAAAGAACTTGTCCGAAACCAGCAGCGCGCATCCCGTCGGACGACCTGCGACTCCAGCGCTGCGACCCCACTGGAAGCGTAAGAAGCGACCAAGGCGATCCTGTGCGCATGGAACGTCCGTCGGGATTTGAGTGCCTGAGATGCCAACAATCCCACAGCTCCGAAACTGCCTGGATACATCTTGCCATCGCCCCGCCTGCCTCAACGAAAGAGGGTTCCATGAGCAGCAGCGGATCCTCATGGCCGCCCGAGTCTAACACCTTGGGGGCGGTGTCATGGCAAGTCAAGGACGTGCCTGGGGGCGCACTTTGCCCCGCAAAATATCATGCCTGAGCCGTGGGGGCTGGATTAGGAGGAGGAGGAGGAGGAGGAGGAGGAGTCGGAGATTAGAGAATTGGCCGTTTTCGATTAGAGAATAGGCCGTTTTCGGTTCGCGAGAGGGCGTCGCGGCCGTCATTTTTGCGGGTCCAGGTCCGTCGGTTTCCGTCACAGGCCGTTTTCCATAAAGGGTGGTTTACTCAAGGGAGGTTTGTCCACCGCCAACTAAGGTCTTGTCGACTTTTCGTCGATCGACTTGTGGGGATCGAGTCAGACAAGTCCAGGTAAGTTTGGGTAGATCGAGATAGATCCAGGTGCATCCAGGTACATCGAGATAGATCCGGGCAGATCCAGGTACATCCTCCAGAGATCTCCAGGGAAACGTGCAGCAGTTCGCGGCCGCTCCAGCGCGAGTCGAAGGACGGCAGAAGTCGTTAAGCCTTTAACGAAAGTCATAAGGGCCGTGTCTGTCCTCGCAATTCCGTCTTCAGAGTGTTCTAGCCTGCGCTAGCGTCTGGTAGTCGACGAGAAAGCGCCGATCTCGCGTCGAGGAGCGTCGATTTGGCGTCGACTATAGCGTCGAGCAGCGTCGGTCAGCGCCGATTCGCACGAGCCAAGAAGATGTCACGGGAGGCTCCCATGAGGTGCCATCGAAGGGAGGGCGGGAGAGGGGGCGAGCAGGGCGACGAGGATCAGGAGGGGAGTTGATAGCCAGGCTCCTCCTCCTCGTCCTCCTTTCCCTTTTCCTCTCTCCTCCTCCTCCTCCTCCTGCCCTTCTCTCGTCGCCACGTCTGGACTCGTCTCGAAGTTTTGGTCACGGCGCGCCTCGGGAGAGTTCCCTGGAGCAGCGGTGTCGCTGTTGTTTTGATTCCCCCGTGGGAGGATGCGATGGCGGAGGAGGAGGAGGAAGCGCCGGGCGGCAGGATGACGACGGTTCGGTGGAGGAGGGGGGGGGACATGGCCGATTTTGATCCGATCGATCTGATTCGATGCCGATCTCGGCTGGCTCGATCTGATTCGAGCTCGATATCCCGTCGACTTGATGCGGGCCGACGTTTGTATGGTGCTGGTGTGCATCCTTGCGCGGCCAGTTCGAGTTGATTCCGACTCCGTGCCGATGCGGCCGGGTTCGATGCACGTTTCGAGGCGATCCGGTTTCCCGATTCGATGCTCACTGATGCCAGGGTGGGAGAGGTGCGAGCAGGCGGGCGAGGATCAGGTGGGGAACAATCACGCCGATACCGCTGCCCTTCCCTCGTCGCCACGACTGCATGCGCCCCGAGTTCTGGTCCGAGCGCGCCTCGACTTGTCCATAGCCACTGCCCAGGGAATCGATCTTCGGCGATCTCGGTAGGCAGTAGCATGTGGACATGCTCTGGCTCTGGGGGGCCAAGTGTATCCATATGCGCCGCCAGCCGAGGTCACCGAGGATCGATCCCCTGGCGGTGGTTGTGTGTGAACCCCCGCCTCGCACGGGGGGGAGGAGAGTGGAATGGGGGCGAGCAGGATGATGAGGGCATAGGACGAGGACCAGAGGAGGAACAGATAGTGATGCCGCCGCCCTTCATGCGTCGCCACGGCTGGATTCGCCCTGCGATTCTGCTTAGGAGGGCGCCACGGGAGACATCCGGGGAGCAGTAGTATCTGTACCTGTCGCCCCCCAGAGGAGGATGAGGAGGAGGGGAGGACAGCACACGACAGAGGACAAATGCGAGGCTGACGCGGAGGAGGAGGAGGAGCAATGAGCAATGAGCAAGATCTCTGCGCAATTCGACTTAGCGGTATGCGGGTTCACTGTGTAAAAGACGTGGGGGACCCCGGCTGGCGGGACCAGCACCGCCCCCGAGCGGTGGCGAACCCCCATGGCGCCACGCGGCACACTGGGGAGAAGTACCGAGGGGACCGACTCGTGGCTGGGTTCTCGGCCTTTGCTACTGCCGAGGAGGAGGAGGAGGAGGAGGAGGAGGAGGAGGAGGAGGAGAACGCAACAGCCCCCCGCCGCTGATGTCTACTTGACGTCCATGAGAAGGAGGAGGAGGAGGAGGAGGACCAGTGTAAACCGACGGCTCATCAACGATCTTGGAGTACACCCTCCCTCTACATTGCCTCTTCACAAGCCCCTACAGAGATGCATTGTCGCTGAGGGAATGGCCTCGCGGGGGGCAAGCGTCTGAAGACCTTGAAGCGTGCCAAACATTGTTCTCGGGACTCCAGCGCAGCGAATCAACATGACTATGGCGTCTTGATGATCCGGTGTCGTGCCAGTGTCTCAGTTTTGGGAGCTCAACACCGCGAACCATCGTAGATGTTGCGCCCCTACAGTCCTGCGTCCTTCCAAATCACCACTTCTGGTGCGCTGGCCACGGGAAGCCGCGAGGGTCCTGCAAGTGTTCATAGGACGAGCGTGCGCGGCGCCCTGGCGAGGGTCACATTTTGGGCAACGAGCCGATGCCAACACGTGGGGCTCTTGCTCGTTCTAAGCGACTCTGCGTGGCGCTGAGGCGAGAGCCACGTTTTCGAAACGACCCGCCCCCAATCTGTGAAATTCTCTGCAAGGTGTTTAAAGCGGATGCTCGGGACGCCCCCAAACCGTGAAACTCTTGCAGATGTTTAAACGAATGTGCTCGCCGCCAAGGCGAGAGCAGCATTTTGAACACAAGCCGCCCTACATTTGCGAAACAGTTGAGAATATTTTGACAGAATGTGCGCGTCGCTGAGGCGAGAGCCGCATTTTGAAAACCACCCGCCCTCCATTTGTGAAAGTGCTGCCACTGTTTAAGCTTCAGGGTCACAGGGTAGGGATGTCTCAGGCGAGACGCCCGGCCCGCCCTTTCGACTGGCCCCAACAGGGAGGAGTTGCATAAAAGGAAAAGGAACGAAGGAGGAGGAGAACGCAACAGCCCCGCTGCTGATGTTCGACTTACGTCAGAAAGCGGAGGGGAAGGAGGAGGAGGGGGAGGGAGAAGGGTTGGTTGTTTCCTGAGTCACCAGTGCACGCATCCGAAAGGCGTAAGACTTTGAGGAAGAGGAAGAGTAGGAGGCAAGTGGAGATGGAGTAATGAGAAAGGCAAGGGAGGATGATAATGGCGAAGACCGAGTGGCTTCAGCCTTAGTGTACAGATACCAGTATTGCAGAGGGCTACTTTTTGATAAAAGCCCTCATGTGCAATACTTGCATGTTTTACAGCCGTTTCTTGCAATGTATTATGTGTTATGTGGTGCAGCTCGTGTACGGTAAAGGCGTCAGATGAGAAGTACTATGCCTGGTGAATCTCGCTTGTTAAACTAGTAAGAAGGCCATCCACTTGCTCTCTGGCGTGACACTCTGAAGGAGCGGCGCTCCAGGCTTCTTGTGATGGCCAGACGTGTAGTGTTTTCGCTTTCGCTATCCAATTCGGCAGTGGTGACGCTCATCGCCACGCTTTTGGTCCCCAGCGTTCTGCGACACGGGATATAGCTGCAGGACCACGAGCTCTATTTGTCGACACTTTTTGCCTCGACATGCTCAGCAGATCGGGCCTTCACGGAGCGGCGTGCGCGGTGTCCTGAAAGATGCTTGCCGGGCAATCCCGCGCAGCCGGGCAACACGGCGTGCCTCTCATCACGAGCTTGGCCGCGTGCAGCTGATCGGGTTGCTCTCGCGCTTTTCCCGGCGTTGCCGCGTCGCCCGCGGCGGAGGGAGCGTTCGGGAAGGAGGTGGCGGAACAGTTTCTTGGACGTGTAACGCTCGACGCTCGACGTTGCGCTTGACCTGCGCCGCCTCTTGAAGTCAAGCGGTGGCGAACTGTCTTGGCTCGTCTATAGGCCTACCAAATAATGTTTTAAACACCTTTTTGGGTTAGCACGAAATTTTCCTAGAACATTTCTGGCTGGGGCTGTCTTGGTTATTTTTTGATCACATCGGGCTTATGTTCTAAGAACATTTTTATTGATATTCGAACATTTCTGGGTTCTAAGAGCATGTCGTGGTAGGCCTACAGGACTACCAGGACGGTCGGCCCCTGCTCAAGCATGAAGGTCTGCATGATCTGGAAGCTCTCTGACTGTGCCTCGGCCGCGTCCTCACGTCTTGCCCCGCCTTTGCTCTCGCCGTAAT
Organism: Prorocentrum cordatum; assembly: GCA_963575745.1. NCBI lineage: Eukaryota > Dinophyceae > Prorocentrales > Prorocentraceae > Prorocentrum > Prorocentrum cordatum. The sequence goes on from CAUYUJ010015618.1 coordinate 318,698, forward strand.
TGGCCACGAGGGTGTCCCGCCGCCAGCCCGACCGCTTGTTGGAACCAGCTTGCCGCAGACCATCTGCGTGTGACGCTCGACGTGGTGGCGGTATTAGTCAAGGCCGTCGTCATAGAAAGAGGGGACATTCGCGTGGAGCATGGACGCCATGGGTGAGGTAGCCGACGCGGTGCGCTCATACGATTCTGAGGCGGCGACAGCGTCCGCCAAGAACATGGAGAAGGGAGCGAAGTCTCTGGATGATCGTCCTGCACCGCGGAAGGATTCACTCACCAGGCAATTTGCTGAGCCCGAGGAGGCCCCCGCAGCAGCGAGGTTTCTGAGGTTCCGCCACCCGTCACAGTCCTGCTGGAGTTCAGCGAGGACAATCAGCCAGTGAACAGCCAGATGGAGAGGCCGAAGGAGAACAGTTGTTCTTTTGTTCTGGTGGTGCCCGTGAAGTCGCGGTACGCGTCTGCCGCGGAGAATGACACGGACACACCGAAGTTGCACCGAGCACGCATCGCGGAAGTATTGCGTTTGTTGCACCGATATTTGGCCACGTGCCAGAAGTTTGCGCACATGCAGTTTGATGCCGGCACGGATGACGTCCGCGCGCTTGCCTCCGCCACCGTGGTTGTGCAACATTTCAGCTGGAAGGAGACTGAGTAAAGGAGCGGAGCAATTCCGACAACTGGTCTGAATTGGTACGAGTCATGAACTCGACATCGTCTTCCTCGGCTCGCTAGAGTGTGTGTGTGTGTGTGTGTGTGTGTGTGCGTGTGTGTGTGTGTGTGTGTGGAGTTGAGGCCCCGTTCCAGATCGCCGAACGGTCTGAACTGAGGCGGGTTATGAATTCGAGAGATACGCGGGAACTTGCGTCAAGGGTTGTAAGCAGATTATTCAATGCCAAAGCGGCCAGATGCGGCTGCGTTCGGGGCTCGCTCCTGCCGCCCTTCCCTCCGAGGGGGTATCTCGTGCTGATCAGAGGTGTAGCATGGTCGAGGTACAAGGCGGGAGCATGTGTTAAATGCGTTGGCGGATGTTTCCCTGCCGCGGCGGCCATCTCGGGTCCTCATGGGGTGAGTCTGCGCGACACGCATAGTGTCATTTAGGGGGCCTCTCCGCACCGAAGGATGGAATTACTAGAAGGCTTCGCAGGAGCAACCAGCAAGAGCCACCCAGAATTAATGTCCAGGCCTTTTATCATGAGGCCTGGACGCTGCTGTTGGGGCCCTCTGGAACCGTCTTGGGCCGTCATGGTGCTACCTTGGGTCCTCTCGTGGCCATCTGGGGTCGTCTTTGGGGGCATATTGGGCCATCCTGGCGGCCTGGATGGGCTTGCTGGGCCGTCATGGAAGCTTTGAGGAGCCCCAAGGGGGCGCCATGGCCGATGCATCGGCGGGTGCGTGGACGATGTGGCGCGATCCTCCAACCCCCTCTTCTCGGACCACACTTGGCATGATGGGCTTGTTTTCCAACACCACTACCACCGTAAGTTGGAGGGGGAGGGGGTCCTCCTCCTCTTCCACCTCCTCGTCCTCCTCCTCCTCCTCGTCCTCCTCCTCCTCCTCGTGCTCCTCCTCGTCCTCCTCGTACTCCTCCTCCTCCTCGTCCTTCTCGTCCTCCACCTCCTTCCCCCCTCCAGCTTCTGGTGGTGGTGGTGGTGGAAAACAGGCCCATCGTGGCAGGCAGGCTCCCGCTCTTGGCCGTGCTCCCCCCCCGCGCTTCTCCCCGGCCCCCCTCTCGGACTCGCGGCCGTCCGCGCCCGAGCCGGCGCCGCAGGCCGCGCTCGCGGAGGCCCGCAGCGCGTACCACCGGGGCGAGCCCGTGGTCTCGGACGAGGAGGAGGGTGCGCCTCTTGCCGGCGGGAGGGGCGGTCGGAGCCCCAGGAGGAGCAGCAGCACGAGCAGCAGGGAGGAGGAGGAGGAGGAGGAGGAGGAGGAGGAGGAGCAGCAGCAGCAGCAGCAGCAGCAGCAGGAGGAGCAGGAAGAGGAGGAGATCTGACGAGGATGTGCACGGAGGGTAATTAAGGAAGGGGGGAGGACGAGGAGGGGGACGGAGGAGGAGCAGCAGCGAGAGAACGATGCGCAGGATGGGCAGGAGGGAGAAGAAGAACGCGCGCCCTTTCTCGGCCGAGCAGGAGGGAGGGGGGGGGAAGAGGAGAATCAGGATTTGGAGGAGGAGGAAGAGGAGGAGGAGGGACTACCTTGCCGACGCCTGCAGGTCTAAGAATATATGCCCTCGCGGGCTTCTCCACTTTTCTGTTTTCTTCGCGTCTCCTGCGCCGCTGGGTCAGCACTGCAGTACGTATATGGCTTGCATGCTTCTACCACGCGCTCTCTAGTTGTTTACAGAGAGGCTGGCAGCAGCTGTTGACGCTTCGCGTATCCCCATCAGTCCATCCAGACACGATCGGAGGCTTTCTTGAGGCCTCTTGGAGGCGATATTGAGCCATGCTCAGCTAGAGTTCAGTCGGGCGTGTCCCTCTACAGGAGGAATATCCAACATATTCAAAAAGTAGTCTGGGAACGATCTTTTGACAATTGTTTGACCATTTTGGCTTTCCTGAGCCATGCTCGGCTACCTTGGACCGTCTTGTGGTTGCCTTGAGGTCTCTTGGAGGTCTGTCGGAGACTGTCTTGAGCGCCGCTCGACCTCCTGGGGCCATTTTGGGGGTAGGAGGAGGAAGAGGAGGAGGAGGATGACGAACTAGAAACGGAGGAGGAAGGGGAAGAAGAGGAGGACGAGGAGGATGGGGAGGAACGCGGCACGAGGAACATGAGGAGGAGGAAGAGGAGGGAGGAGGCAGGAAAGGAGAAGGACAGGAACGGACGATGACAAGGCGGATGAGTCGTCGGGCTTTGGAGGTATGTCATTGTGAGAGGTGCTTGATAAACGACGAAGGCCATCTTAGGAGCTTTCTTGGGGCCTCCGTGCGGCCTCTTGGGGCACTCTTGGAGCCCTCTTGGGGCTCAGATTGGG
>CAUYUJ010015619.1:0-82500 GCA_963575745.1 Prorocentrum cordatum
ACCCTCTCCTCCGACACTGCACATGTTCCACGACGCGGGCACTCGGGGATGTCGACCCTTTCTTCGCCCGCGTTTCATCCCGAGTCCTGCTTCTGACAGTCCCCGGGCCCAGGAACGGCCCTCCAGAGGCCGAAACCAAGGAACCAGCCATGCAGATCCGTGGCACTCCGCCTTTTGTTGGCGGGGCGACACCCCTGCCACGCGCAGGTGCCCCCCCGGCAGACTCGCATGGATGCGACTACTACTGGCAGGGGCCCTCGTCCGATCCCGTTCCCGTTCGCCGCTCCCACACCCACAGACTTTAGCTGCAACGCAGCGGCCTACTGAGCAAGGGAGCCCGGAGCCAGCTTGTGACATGCGTCGCGGGGACGTGACGCATTAGCCTCACAGCGCTGCCCCCTGCCTCAAGCAAGTGAACGCCAGCCATGCCCTCATACCACCACGTTCTATTCCGCCACGCCTCTGATTCCTCACCCCTTGCTTGTTGGTATTGCGCCCCGGCTACGGGCAGGTGGGCAAGGGCAATTATCTTGCGTCCATCCCTCCTCTACTCTTGCCGTCTCGTCTCCTCCTCTGAACGGTTGCTTGGCCCATGCTTTTGCTTAATTCGGGTAATCTCGCCGTTTCCTTCCGATTATTTGGAGACGCACCCGTAGAATTCGCCTTGACGGACTGAACCTATTCATGTGTGTCCTGTGAGGCTTCCCAGGAGGTTCTAAACAAGCCTCTCCAGATACCCGTCGGTCTGAAGAAGTAGGTAGAAACATGAAGTAGGAAGGCGTTGGAACTGGATTGGGCTTCCGCCCGCCCGCAGACGAGGAAGGGAAACGAAAAAACACTCGATGATTGAAGTAGGAAGGCGCCTAAAGTAGGCGGAGATATTGGAATCCAGAAATACCTACTTTCAACGACCGACGGGTATTCCCTCAGAAGCCGCCGGATGAGATCGGAGGCCCTCGAGCCTTCCCAGAGAGACTTCTGGGGACACCTGGCGCTGAGGCAAAATGTCCTGCGAGCGTATTCAAACATTCGGCGCCATTTTCTGCCCGCTCGGCCGCCCGGCTTGAACCTTGGGTAGGAGGGCCGTCAGCCTTGTCTGCCTGTTGCCCGATTGCCCAGGGCAAAGGGCATCGACGTTGGCCGTAGACTGGTAGGTGTCCAACTTTGTCTGTTGTTTGTCCGATTGCCCAAGGCTACGGGCCGCGAGGTGTAGTCTTGGCCGTTGATGGGTAGGCGGTTCCAGCTTTTCTGCCTGTTGCCCGACGGCCCAGGGCTAAGGGCTGCGAAGTGCAACCTTGGCCATGGATGGTTAAGCTTACACATTGTCTGACCGCCCACGAAGAAAGGCCTCGAAGTGCAGTCTTGGCCATGAATGGGGAGACCGCCCGCCATTCAAAATATGTGTTGCCCGCGAAGTACAGTCTGGGCCTTGGGTGGGTAGGCCATGGTAGGCCTTCCACCTTGTCCTACGGTGACTACCCACCCTTACGGTTGTGGGGCCGCCAGTATAATCTCCATCCTTCTGGCATGCCTCTGCATTACAGACAGTTCGCTCACGTCACACCACCAGACGTACCGGTAGGGCGGTGTGGGAGTTCAGCCTGGAACTTCGCCGCATGCTACGACCCCAGAACTTGATAAGCCAAACAGTCCTACGAGTGGATGGTTCACCTCTGATAATCCTGAATCCTCCTCGCATGGTGATCCCACATTTCGGATCGTTCAACGATTTCACGGATGGAGAGCATGGAGGAATTTCCAACATCTGCTTATCACGTCGGCCTTCCTCGTATCACATGGCTCTAAACGTAAAGGTCCCAACACTTACACCAATGGAAGGAGGGCTATCTTCAACATCGAACTATCGCCCAACACCATGATAACCCCACATGCCAACTGTCATACAGCTGGGGCAGGTGTAAAAAGCCGTCATCCCGCGCCAAACACCCTACCACACATCTCCACAGATCGCGATGTTCGAAAGCTTTACGGACGGAAGCCAAATTACTGTCAACATAGTAATGTAGCATCAGCCATGTACGTGATGGGCTGATGACTCTGGTCATCCTCCCCACTCCTCAAGATCCTCCTGATCCTCCTCCTCCTCCGTATGCCCCAGAGGCTTCCGACCTCATGCGTCGGCGGTTTGCCCTCCACTTCGGCGGCCGACGACCGTCCAAAATCTACAGCTTTCGAGATCGATGATGATTGGCTTGGAGGCTGTGGGAAGGACGAGGGCAAGATCGATGATGCTAAGTTTGGAGGCCGTGGGAATCGGGAGCGGCCAAGAGGGGGGTGTCCAAGAGGGGGGGTGCAAATCATGACCGGCGGCATGTGCGCGGCCCAGCGGGGGGGCCAGGAACGTAATGAAATAAGAAGAGGCGCAATGAAATCTGGGGAAATATCATGGCCCACGCCATGATATCCACCCCCCCCTAGTCATCACCCCCCTCTTTGCCGCCCCCGAGGGAAGGACGAGGGAAGCCCTGAGCAGACCAGGAGGAGCAGGACGAGCCAAGGGGGCCTGGCTTTGGCAGCCGGGGCCCTGCGCCTCCCGCGCGAGGGCCCCGCCGGTGACCGAGCCGACGGGGGCAGAAGAGGAGCGGGCTGGTCCTGGCGCGGCGGGGGGTCTTAGGGAGCCCACAAAGGACGTACGCGCCCAGCTATGTACATGAACACGGCCCCTCGATTCGCGAGACCCGCCGCGTGATACGAACATTTGTGCAATGCGTGCTCTCGAAACCAGCGGGGATTCATGTACATGTACGTCCTTCTGTCGCTCCTGGGCTCTGCTGGCCTGCACCCCAGCCAGCACGTCCGGTCGCGCCTCCGGAGAAGCTCCCGCCCTCCCTCTGGACGTAGGCGGTCAAGGGTAGAGGGCAGAACATCCACCCCGATAATAGCCACCCCGACAATAGCCAGCGAGGCCGTGTAGTAAACGCACCCAACGAAGGAATCAAGCAGGGCAGGGCTGTTTAGTAAACGCCCAGGGCCGTTTAGTAAACGCCAGTTGTCCGGTCGGGATGGATTTTCCTCCCTTGGTAACCATGTCTTTCTGTCCTCTTCCAATGCCCTCTTCCCTTCAGGAAGGGGCACCCTCCCCCTCTCCTCCCTGAGTTTCTGTTGGGGAGGACGCGAGGTGGCAGAGGGTGTGTTGTGCGCTCGAGGTGGAAAAGATCCAAGAGGGCGTCCGATGCTACGAGATGACCTCCAAGATGGCTCAAGATAGCCGAAGATGGTTCAATAAGGTTTCCGACATACCACCAACAGGCTCGATGAGGGCCACAAGATGATTCCCAGTGCTGTCGCAGCCCCCTCGACACCCCCCAAGAGGCTAAAATCCTTCAAACAAACCTCCTCGCCTTTTCGCGCGATGCGGGTTTAAAGCTTCAAGATTGCCCCAAGATGGCCTAAGAGAGGCCCAAGAGGGGCCCAAGAGGGGCCCCCGTGATCGATGGCCTCAAGATGGCACCCGAAGGCCCCACAGGGCTCCCAGGAGAGCCCCAAGTGGAACCTCGACGAACACACAAATGCACACCCAAAGACCTGTTGGAGGCCCGCGTGGACTTCTCGGGTCGGCGCCGGGCCCCCCTCCCCTCGTCGCTTCCCTGGCGCGCGCGCGGGGTGGCCAAAAAGGGGAGCCCGGGAGCCGAGCAGCCCGCGCGGACCTCCCGTGACGCTCCTGCTCCCGCCCTGCTGCCGCAGCTCCCCGGCAGGCAACCGCCGAACCCGCGGAGGAGGAGGAGGAGGGGGGAGGAGGGAGGAGGGAGGAGGAGGAGGAGGAGGGAGGAGGGAGGAAGGGATGAGGGAGAGGGAGGAGGAAAGTAGGGAGGAGGGGGAGGAGGGAGGAGAGTGGAGGGAGGATGGAGGAGGGACAGGAAGGAGAGGAGGAGGGTAGGAGGGAGAGGAGGGAGGATGGGAGGAGGAGTGGAGGAGGCGGAGGAGGTAGGAGGTAGAGGATGAGAGGATGGGAGGAGGATGTGAGAGGAGGGAGGAGGAGGAGGAGGGTAGGAGGATTAAATGGGGGGAGGGGAGGAGGCGGAGGAGGAGATGACGAGGAGGGGAGGGAGGAGGAGGGGGGAGGAGAGTAGGATGAGGAGGGAGGAGGAGGGGAGGCCCTAGGCGCGCACCCCCGCACCCTCCCCCCCCCCCTCCCGCACGCCCTGGCTGCGGGCTGTTTCTCCGCCCGCGGGGGCAGCGGGCACGCCTCTGGACTCCAGCGCCTCGTGGGCGCACGCCCCGCCGGGCAGAGAGAGAGAGAGAGTGAGAGGCCCGAGAGAGAGAGAGAGAGAGAGGCCAGAGAGAGAGGTCCGAGAGAGAGAGAGAGGCCCGAGAGAGAGAGAGAGAGAGACCCGAGAGAGAGGCCCGAGAGAGAGAGAGAGGCCCGAGAGAGAGGCCCGAAAAAAAGAGAGAAAGAGAGAGAGAGAGAGAGAGATAGACAGGCGGCGAGGGGGGCCAGGGAGGAGGAGGAGGAGGAGGAGGGGGGGGGCAGAGGCGCGGGAACGAGGAGGGCGGATGGCGGGCGAGCGGGAACGAGGAGGGCAGAGGCGCGGGAACGAGGAGGACGGCGGGAATCGGGGGAGGAGGGCGGAGTGGGGGCAGGAGGAGAGAGGTGCGGGAGCTTCGCCCCAGCGGCCCTCCCGCGTGCGGCCGCCTCTCGCGGCCCTCACCCGACGATGAACCGCATCCGCGCAGGGCACGGTGGCGGAGCGCTGGGGGCCTGTGGCACCCCGGCGCGGGCCTGCCGAGCTGGCGGAGGGCGGGGCGAGAAAGGCCTCCTTCGAGCGCCGAGCTGCGGACAGTGTCGAGCGATGAAGCCCCGATGCCCTCGATGCCCATCCCACACGGCGGTCGCGGGCGGGAGGGAGGGGTGGGAGGGAAGGAAGGAGAAAGCCAAGAGGCGAGAGAGAGGGAAGAGGGGACGACCGAACGACGGGGGGAACTTCCTCCTTCTCCGTGTGCCCCGTCCCTCAAGATGGGCACGTGTGCCTTCTGGATCCACAGCTGGCTTGGTGGCCCTCCTCCTCCTCCTGACTACCTACCAAACCACCCCAGCCCAACCCAAAGACCCGAATTTGACCCGAATTTCGGGTTGGGGGGTACGGGTTCCACGTGTTTTGTCGATGCTCCCCGAACCCCCCCCCACACTGGAAATGGAGGGCAAATCTTGGCCTTCGGGTTGGGTTGGGGTGGTTTGGTGGGCGGTGACCTCCTCCTCCTCCTCCTCCTCCTCCTCCTCCTCCTCCTCCTCCAGTCTTCTGCTTTTGAACAGCTCCGCATCGTCACAAGAGCAGTCGTGTCGGCAGAACGGGCCAGGGGCTGCGCCCGAGGCTTCCTCACATCACCAGCTGCACGGATGGAGGGCGGCCCGCATTCCGAATGTGGCTCTCGCCAGATCGCCACGCAGAGCAGTTCACGGGTGTAATAATTGTTAACGAATTGAGGGCGACACCCCTCACGAGGATCGTGGCCTCCGAGGGGGGAGCCGCAATCGACTACCCCCCCCCCTCCCACCCCAAGAGGTCCCCCAAAGCCCTCCAAGAGGCCGTGGGGGCCCCCAGGACGCCGCCAAGGAGACCCAAGAGACTCCCAAGAGGTCCCCAAGAGGCCCCCAAGAGGCCCTAAAGAGGGCTCCAGGGCCGGCGGAATGAGATCGACAGTGAGATCGATAGTACAATCGATAGGGAGACCGATAGTGAGATCGATTGAGTGAGACGTTGTTTCCGCCCCACCCACCCACCTCCGAACCTCCTTATCACCCGAATGATGGTCGTGTAGATAGGGACTTGTGATGCGGGTGGGTGAGACTGTAGGGCTCCACTGCAACATCATTGGCGCATCCTGGGCTTACTATGGTTTTTGTCCTCATATCCGTCGTCGCTCCCATCGTCATTCATTACTGTCATCGTCCACATCGTCCTCATACACTCCCTTGCTCCTCCATTTCCTCCTCCCCCTCCTCCTACCTCTCGTCATTTTCTTATTACTCCGCCTCCTCCACGCACTGCTCAATCACATGATCCTCCTCATCATCCTCATCGTTTTAGTATGCTCTTCCATATACGTATCCTTCATCTACCTCTCTACTTCCGCTACCCTCCTTTTTCCCCAACCATCATCCTGTGGTGTTGGGTCCTCGTTTTGAAGAGACAGCGCCGCGCGTCCCTCCTCCTCCTCCCGCTGCTCCCCCTCCCTCTCCCCGCCATCAGCATCACCGTCACCATCATCACCTCGACGCCCACCAACATCAACATCATCATCTTCATAACATCCTGATCATCAGCATCATCATCATCATCAGCATCATCAGCATCATCATCATCATCAACATCATCATCATCATCATCATCATCAGCATCATCATCATCATCATCATCATCATCCTCATCATCATCATCATCATCATCATCATCATCATCAGCATCATCATCCTCATCACCATCGTCATCAGCACCATCAGCATCATCATCATCCTCATCATCCGCATCATCATCATCATCATCATCATCATCATCATCATCATCATCATCATCATCATCATAATCAGCATCATCATCAGCAGCATTATCATCAGCATCATCAGCATTATCATTATCACCACCACCACCGCCATCATCATCATCAGCATCATCAACATTGTCATCATCATTGGCATCATCATCAGCAGCAGCATCATCATAATCAGCATCAGCAGCATCAGCATCATCATCAGCAACCTCGTAAGCATCATCATCATCATCATCATCATCATCATCATCATCATCATCATCATCATCATCATCGTCATCAGCGTCATCATCAGCATCATCATCCTCATCCTCATCCTCATCCTCATCATCATCATCATCATCACCATCATCATTTCGGCATGCCACTCGCGCAATTCGTGGCCCCAATAAGGAGCACCACAAAAGGCCCCACTGACTGCGTTCGCATCCGTCACCGCCACCCATTACGGCACACCCATGCGCCACCGCCACCCCTTACGGAACACACCTCACACGGTTCGTGGCCTCATAAGGAGCTCCACCGAAGGCCCCAATGGGTGAGTTCGCATCCGCCACCGCCACCCAGTACGGCACACCCCTCACACGGTTCGTGGCCCCATAGGGAGCTCCACCGAAAGCCCCAGTGGGTGCGGTTGCATGCGTCACCGCCACCCATGACGACACACCCCTCACACGGTTCGTGGCCCCATAGGGAGCTCCACCGAACGCCCCAGTGGGTGTGGTTGCATGCGTCACCACCGCACACTACGGCACACCCCTCACACGTTTCGTGGCCCCGCAAAGAGCTCCACCGAAGGCCCCAGTGGGTGCGGTTGCATGCGTCACCGCCACCCATGACGACACACCCCTGACACGGTTCGTGGCCACATAAGGAGCTCCGACGAAGGCCCCAATGGGTGCGGTCGCATGCGTCACCGCCACACATTACGGCACACCCTTCACACGGTTCGTGGCCACATAGGGAGCTCCACCGAAGGCCTCAATGGGTGCGGTTGCATGCGTCACCGCCACCCAGAACGGCGCACCCCTCACACGGTCGAGACCTCATAAGGAGCTCCACAGAAGGCCCCAATGGGTGCGTTCGCATCCGCCACCGCCACCCAGTACGTCACACCCCTCACACGGTTCTTGGCCCCATAGGGAGCTCCACCGAAAGCCCAAATGGGTGCGGTTGCATGCGCCACCGCCACCCAGTACGGAACACCCCTCACACGGTTCGTGGCCCCATAGGGAGCCCCACCGAAAGCCCCAATGAATGCGATTGCATGCGTCACCGCTATCCATTATGGCACACCCCTCACACGGTTCGTGGCCTCATAGGGAGCTCCACCGAAGGCCCCAATGGGTGCGGTTGCGTGCGCCACCGCCACCCATTACGGCACACCCCTCACACGGTTCGTGGCCTCATAGGGAGCTCCACAGACGGCACCAGTGGGTACGGTTGCATGCACCACCGCCACTCATTACGGCACACCCCTCACACGGTTCGTGGCCCCATAGGGAGCTCCACCGAAAGCCCCAATGGGTGCGGTTGCGTGCGCCACCGCCACCCATTACGGCACACCCCTCACACGGTTCGTGGTCCCATAAGGAGCTCCACCGAAGGCCCCAATGGGCGCGGTTGAGTGCGTCACCGCCACCCAATGCGGCACACCCATCACACGGTTCGTGGCCACAGAGGTAGCTCCACCGAAAGTCCCAATGGGTGCGGTTGCATGCGTCACCGCCACACATTACGGCACACCCCTCACACGGTTCGTGGCCCCATAAGGAGAACCACCGAAAGCCCAATTGGGTGCGGTTGCATGCGCCACCGCCACATATTACGGCACACCCATCACACGGTTCGTGGCCCCATAGGGGGATCCAACGAAAACCTCAATGGGTGCGGTTGCATGCGCCACCGCCACTCATTACGGCACACCCCTCACACGGTTCGTGGCCCCATAAGGAGCTCCACCGAAAACCCCAATGCGTACGGTTGCATGCGTCACCGCCACCCATTACGGCATACCCCTCACACGGTTCGTGGCCCCACAAGGAGCTCCACCGAAAGCCCCAATGGGTGCGGTTGCGTGCGTCACCGCCACCCATTACGGCACACCCCTCACACGGTTCGTGGCCTCATAGGGAGCCCCACCGAAGAATATGCTCACACTTGCGGTACCCACAACTGCATATGGTTGGGTCATTCGCCAGGCTAATCATAATCAACAAGAATGGTCATCTATTACTCTTCAGTGGGTGCCCGTGCCGCGGCACACGCGGGCTGAATGTATACTCCAAGGCGTCGGTGCCTGACTGCGCGGCAACAGTGGTGAGCCCCTGCAAAGCACTTTCAAATTCTGACACGTTGAACGGAGACTCCACGATTTCAAGCGGTTCGGTGCATAATGGGGCTAACCAAGCCACACGTGTTTGATGAGATCAGCAGGACGCGAATTTGGTAATGTGCAATCGCTGCAGCGCCTGTCGGAGTACTCGGTCCAATGTCAATCTTGTATCCCTTGCTGGTTTGCTCCCGTCAGCGAGTCAAACCTGAAGAAATCTCTCCTCATCCATGCCAATCCCTTCTGCTACATCCTGCCCCTGCCTCCGAACGCCAGCCCACGTCAGGCCCCACGAGCTTCGCAGACAAACGACACGGGCGGCCCCCTCGACCGCTCTGCACATCCCTCCCTTCTCCCCCAATCCCCCGCCGCCCGCTTCGTGCAGTGGGGGGGGGGCTCCTGCGGAGGCGGCCCCATAAGCCCCGTCGCCCCCCGCGGGCGCACAGCAGGCGCTGAGCGGGAGCAGTACCGTACAGCAGATGCCAGTGCGGTCTAGGCCCCGTTGCGGGCTTGTGACGAGATGGCACATCGAGGCGCCCACACCACCTGCATACAAAATGCCCCTCGGGATTCCCATCGGAATCCAAGAGCTCATGCACACGCTTATCCAGCGCCTCGGGCAAGTTCAACCGCCGCCCAGGTGGCCACCAAGAACTCCGAGGGCGGGATCATCGCGGACCTGGTGGACACACTTCCAAAGACTCCGACGTGCACCAGCCTTTCCCTTCCATGAAGTTGGCCAGTCGCCTGTCCATCATACCCAGAGCCCCGATACACGTCGAAAGATGTCTGCCACTGCTACGGGGCGGCGGCACATTGTCAAGCACCTCGAGATACCTCGAGATACGGGTCCCGCTGGGGCGCCGCTCCCAATCGCACATGCAATGCGTGCGTCCGACTCCTGGTCAGGCTGGCCGTCGCTCAATCACATGCGACGGGGACGCCTGTTGGCAGACACGGGGCAGTCTTTCTCGCTACTGCCCATCGGCGGCTGCTTCCAGACTTTGATGCACTGCTAAGGGAGACAACCTATGATTACGAGGATAACTGAAAACCTGGGAGGGCTCCCGAGAGCGCAATCGGATGCGATCGCCTGCTGTTGCACGGAGTATGTTGTCGCCCACAATCCCTCGGTGTAGAACTCTACACCCAGCATTCTGTTTCAGGAGACCGCCCAGACCTAGAGGGCAGGACCGACGGCAACACTCCCCAGTGCTCTTCGACACGAGATTTCTTTGGTGCCTTCGCGTCCTGCTTGCCTGCGCGGCCATTCACAGTTTGTTTGGGTTCAGAACTACATCTTCTTTCGGGACATGTTCCAGCGTCACGCTTGGATGACTGAAACGCTTGACGCAGCATTCCCCCCCAGGAGCCATGCCGTATTTGCACGCATTCACAGGGTCTGCGGCACAGAAGCCATGCTGTAGATGATTGCTGCGCTTGGCAATTAGAGTTTGCTGTGCACGCCAGCAGGTGCAGGGTCACGTCGTAGAGATGGAGTGTTGGGACCAGCTGCCATCGGGATGCTTTTCAGCGCGCTCATCCCGCCGCCCAGGACGACGGTCCGAGGGTCCAACCCAGAGCAGCTGGAGTATGCCCACGTCTCTCTCAGTGCCCGGCAAGCCCATTGCGGTCCCAAGTTAGCCCAAAACGGGCCAGACCTCTCCCACACAGTATGCCGCAGCGTTGCATGTTCCCCGCGTTCCCATGCTCATCCCTGGAGCTGGGATGCATCCCACATCGGGCACCGGTAACCGCTCCCCCTTCGTGCCTCGCACTTAAATGAGACTTGGAGCATCCCCAGGCGGGCAAGTAGTCATCTCCTTCCCCCCAGCCACCAGCCAATGCATTCATGCGGCTGCATTACGCGAGGGTGTTGCTAGAAACGGGAACTGTTGGCCTACACTTACGCTTTGGCAATCTTCCGAGTCGTTGAAGGCTTCGCAGGGTGAAGAGGCGGCCGGCCAGCCTAACTTGAAAACGGCCCGGATCTTTTCTCACGTGCGCGACCAACCTCATGCGCAAATGGCTCAAGCTGTGTTTCGTCCGGAGAGGTACCCGGCCAGCCGCATGTATAATCGGGTTGGGCGAAAGGGGGGGATAGCAAAGGGGGGGGGGTGAGAATCAGCTCACGTAGCTGATTTTCTCGGCGCCTCCCAGCGCCGGAGGCGGCCATGTATCGAGCATTGGGCCCCTCGGTGGGTCCGAAACCAGCTGCACGCAGCAGATTTAATACCCCCCCTTTCCCTATTCCCCCCCTTTCGTCCTGTCCGATATAAGTTGTTCGAGTCTTGATTGCGGTGCGCGACCAGCCTCAGTCTCAAGTGCTTCTGGATATGTGCTCGTGTCGAGGCGACCGCTCGGTCCGAACGCCACTTCGAATAGCTCCATGCCTCTCCTGCGAACCCATTTGCGCAGGATGCCATCCTGCTCGGCCAACTTGGCACTCCATCCTTCTCTGCCCCCAGATTGGCCTAAGACAGTCCGCCCTTGCCCTGACCGCTCCTGAGCCTACAGGGCCAGGTACTGGTACCATGCTAAAGCGACGCCTGGGCTCCCAGGCAACCAGTCTACACCATCCCTTGGCAGCGCCGCCGGGGCCTCTGGTACCAACTACCCGTGCCATTCATTTTGTCTTCTGCCACGTTCTCCACTTCGCCCGAGATCACCGCAAATTCAGAATGCTTCCGTGAGCTCCCCGTGCTACAAGGCCAATGTCAGAGGCATGTGGGATCGAGCGTTTCACGCCCGCCTGTGCGGCACTTCAGCCACCGCCCGCCACACAGATGTGAACGGCGTAAGTCCAGTGAGAAGACCCCTCCAGTCAAAGGCCTTCCAGCAATGCAGTCCTCGTCCCTCCTCGTCCTGTCCCCACACCCTCCCTGCCCTCCTTGAGGGGTGTGGCCTGTGAGCCTGCGCGCAGCGGCGCAAGCGCGGGCAGCGGCAGCGAGGGCGCCGATATTGACGCTCCCAGTCCAGGGCTACACCGCAGCACCTGGAGCAGGGGGGAGAGGAACGACAAGAGGAAAGACACGGGGGGATGATGGGAGGGGGAAATAGGAGTAGCTGGAGGAAGGGCGGACGAACAAGGGGTGAAGGAGGAGGAGATGGTGGTGGGGAGGATGTGCGAAAGCACGTCCTCCGCTGATCGCAGTCGACACTCTCCCCCTTTCCCTGGGCCCTCCTCCACAAGCGATCAAGCCAGGGAATCCCCTCTTCTTTGATCCCTTCCCCAGCGCGGCTGGGGGTCCAAGTCGGGGGGGGGAGGGGGTCGCCGGGGCTCCCACGAGAGCCCCAAAGAGCCGCACAAGAGGGGGAGCACCACTCGACATCTGAAACCCTCTGCCCCGAGAGGCAATCAGGAAGCCCGAAGAGGCGCCCCAGATCCCCCAAAGGGGGCCCCAGAGCTACCCACGGCGCCACAGAGCAACCCCCAGGGCATCAATCGGGCCCTGAAGGGGACGACATCCTGGATGTCCTCAACCAGCCTGTCATTTCCAAATGTTTTCGAGCTCTAGCCTTTCGGTCTTCTCACGCTCGAGGAGGGCCCAAGAGGCACCCCTCGAAGGATTGCAAACAAAACCCAGGATTGCAAAACAAAACGACGGATTGCAACAAAAACCCGAAGAATTGCAAAACAAACCCTAGGCTTTTTTGCAATCCTTCGTTTTTTTGCCATCCTTTTGTTGCAATCCGTCGCTCCAAAACGGCCCAGGACCTCCCCGAGGGAGCCCCACGTCGCCCAAAGGAAGCCTCACGACGGCCCGAGGCCCCGAGACGGCCCAAGAGGCACCCCAGAAGAGCCCAAAAGGGATCCAAGACTGCCCAAAGGATTGCAACACAAGAAGTTGGTTCTTTGTTTTTTTGCTTTTGTTTGCAATCCTTTGTTTTTTTGTTTTTGCAATCCTTCGGTCTCAGACGCGCTCTCTCTTTGTGTTCGCTGGGCCTCCCCCCCGTTTTCGGACCCTGGGGTTGTTGTAAATTACATCTGGCTGGACCCTGATGCACTCCTAGCATACAGGGTCGGTCGGCGGCACAGGCCGCAAGGCCTTCCCAATAGGAGATGAATGAGGAGGAGGAGATGGTGGGGGGGGATGGTGTGTGGAAGTGCGTCCTCAGCTGATCCGAATTGTTTTCCAACGTATAGAACATGCGCAAGCTACACGTGTACACCCAACTTATTGCCTGAAATATTGCATGTACGTGTGCAACAAGCACATGCGTCAGAACGAACGTTTAGACATGCAAAAGAAACAAACACAAGTTCGAGCAAAAGCAGACTGAACATATGCGTTGATCTAGGGTCGAAGGGATCATGGCGCCCCAGGCACACTACCACGCAAATGGCGTCAGGTGGCAAAAGAGATGGTGTCAGCAGCAAGGAGCACGGCCCCCTTGACTTACGCAAGAGGGCCCCGTTGCGACAGAGCGCTTTTGGGCTCTGGGGGACATGACAGCCGAAAACCCACGACGCCCAGAGGGATCCCCAGACTGGCCCCAGAATGCCCCAATGCTCCCACCCAGGGCCCGACAACTTCCCAAGAAGGCCCCAAGGCTGCCCAAGAGGCCCCCACGACGGCCAACATAAAACCTCAAGAGGGCACCAAGAAGAGGGCACCAAGAGGGGCCCAATGAAGGCCCAAGAGGGGGAACGCGTTGGGGCCCTGGGAGTCCTCCCCCACAAGATGGACCCCGAGACCCCAAACCTGCCCCTTTGAGGGACCCGAGAGGCCTCCCCAGGAGCCCTGAAAAGACTCCCAAGAGGTCACCAGCGAGGCCCTCAAGAGGCCCCAAGAAACCCCGCAATAAGCGAGGAACAGGAGGACTAATCAGCAACAGGTGCACGCAACCACCACCAAGGGAAACGGCAAACAGCATGCACGACATCGGCAACCGCACATCTCCTCTCCTGGGGTCGGCGCAACGACGCAAGCCTCTCGAAGAGACGTATGGTGGATCAGCGGCATCAGAAGCCCCATCGATAGCCCATGACGCTCCCCAGCAGCCCGACGACAGCTTCAAGAGACGCCCCAAACAGTGCAAACGGCCACGAGAGCTCCACACCGCCCAAGAAAGCCACAAGGCAGCCCAAGCTGGCCCCGTCAGGACCCACGAGGGCCCAACGAGGCAAACATCATTGATTTGCACCAGGTGGTTGACAAATGTTTGCGTTCTCTCCTTTTCGGACTTTCGACAAGACGGCCTGAGAGGCTCCCAAGATCGCCCCGAGACGGCCCGAGAGGCCCCCAAAATACCCCAAGACAGCCAAAGAGGGCCCCAAGAAGGCCAAGAGGGCCCAAGATGCCCCCAAGACGGCCCACGAGGATCCTAAGAGGGGCCCAGGATGCGCAACAGGGGCTGACATGTCGAGGCCCCCGCCCTGAGATGACCCCGAGATCGCCAGCTGGCCCCCCAAGAGGCCCGAAAAGGCCAGCAGAGGCCCCAACGAGGTCCCCGAAAAGGCCCCACAAGGCTGCTAGGCGGCCCCAAGAGGCACCCGAGAGCCCTCCCAGAGGCCTCCGAGAAAACGCCCACAGAGACCCTTGTCTGCATTCCGCGACCGTGGGCCGAAATCCACCAGATTAGATCTGTTCCGTCTCTCTCCAGATTCGAGGTGCTATTCAGTCGTCCTACGGCCTCCTGATCCCCCTTCAGTGTCGGCGGAACCGGCCGTACGGCCTCTCCAATTCGCGGGCCCAACGGGCCAAATGCGTGCTAAGATCTCCAGAAAAAAATTCTACTTTTACTAACTCGCGCGCGCTAGTGGCGGCCCCGGGCCCCGGGTCGAAACGTACCCCGCGATACTCGCGCCACGGATGCCGAAGTCCCAGGTGCGGGCTTCTGGTCCTCAAGATCGCCCCAGGAGCGGCCGAAGGGACCCCAAGGGAGTTCCAAGAGGGCCCAGGAGCCCAAGATGGCTCCAAGGCAGTCCCCAGAAGGCATCAAGGTAGCCCCAAGATGGTCTCACACAGCCCCAAGAGAGCCCCCAGAGGTGGATTTTGACGTCACCGCCTTTTCGAACTTTCAATTGCCGCAGGTGGCCCAAGAGGCTCAAAATCGACCCAAGACCGCCCAGAAGGATCCCAGGACGGCCCCAAAATGGCCCAAGAAGGGCCAAAGACAGCACAAGGAGCATCCCAAGAGGGCTCCAGAGGCTCCCAAGAGGCACCAAGAGGGGGAATCCAAAGATTGCCTCCGAGACTGCCAGACGACCCCCGTGCGGGACGCCGACCGGGTGGTGTTCGACCACGCGCAGCGCGGCAACCAGAAGGCCCTCTCCGACGCGGTGGACAGCGCCTCGCTCGACGGACTTCTGGCGGGCTCCACCCTGGCCGGCAAGGCGCACCTCTCTCTGGTGCAAGCCCCAGGCGCGGCCGCGTGGCTCCAGGCGCCGCCCTGCGAGGCCACCGGCACCGCCTTCCCGCACGGCCTCATGCAGGTCGGCCTGCAGAGGCGGCTGCGAGTCCAGCTCCTGCAGGAGGAGTGCTTCTGCCCAGCCTGTGGCGAGGTGATGGACGTTTTCTGCGACCACGCCCTGGTCTGCGCCTGCCGCGGCGACCGGACCAAACGCCACAACGCCCTGCGCAACCAGGCCTTCTTCGACGCCCTGGCCGCCGGCCACGCCGGGGCGGAGTTGGAGCGCCCGGGGCTGCTACCCGCGCGCCCCGCCGGGGAGGCCACCCCCGGGGGCGAGCAGGGCGGGTCCCAGGTGGACGACAACGGCCGCCGCCCTGCCGACGTCTACCTGCCGCGGTGGCGCAACGGCACGGCGGCCGCCTGGGACTTTGCCGCCACGTCAGGGTTGCGCGCCGATCTCCTCGCCGCGTCGGCCGTTCGTCAAGCGCAGCGACGGAGCGGTACGAGGAGTTCAAAAGGCAGCACCAGGACACCGCGCGGCTCTGCGCGGCACAGGGCTTCACTTTCCTCCCCATGGTGGTGGAAGCCCACGGCGGCGGGTGGGGCCGCGAGGCACGCAGGGCCTTCGGGGTCCTGGCCAAGCGGGTGGCTGACGCCACGGGGGAAGACGCCGCACTGGTTGCGGACCAACATGCCCAGCGACTTTCCGTCTCCCTGCACAGGGAGAACGCGCGGGCGGTGTTGCGGCGCCTTCAGACCCTGTCTGGAGGGGCGGGGGCGGCAGCGGCCCGCCTGGCCGCGGCCACGGCGGCCTCCACGGCAGACGCCGTGTGAGGTGCCCCCTGCGCTGCCTAGCGCACCCCGCCCCCACCCCCCCCACCCGCCCTTGCTGGGCAGCGCGGGCGCCCCCCTCGCCCTTTCGCCAACGTCGCGCCGGCGACCCCTCCCACGCGCCGCCCGGCCTTTCCCCGGCGGGGCGGTGGATGGATCCCGCAGAGGGCAATCCCCACCAAGCCGCATCGCGCTGGGTTCGGGCGGCCACCCCGCCCAGGTCGCCGCCGTAGGGTCCGCAGCCTCGTCGCGGGCGGCTCTTCTCTCCCGGCCCCTGGCCCGGCCTGTCTGCTTGCGGCCGCTGCTTTCTCTCCTCCTTGTCCTCCTCCCCTCCTCCCCCTCCCTTCGCTTCTGCTCGTTGCTTCCCTCCCTTTCCTTTCCTCCTGCTCCCTGCCTGCTGTCTCCGCCTGGCCCGTCTTCTGCCTGCCCGCCCGCCCCGCCGGCCCTGGCCTCCCGCCTGGGCGTTCGTCGTCGTCTGCCTGCTTCTCCCCTCCTCGTCCCCTTCCGCCGGGCAGCACAGCCTGCCCGGAACCAGCGTGGCGGCATAGAATCGCGGATCTCCGCCGCCGAACGAGGCGGCGCCGGCCGCCATTTTAGGGAGGGCACCCCGTCGCCAGCAGGGTGTTTCTTTGGTGGGGATAAGATAGCACAATTTTTTGTTGCCCCCAGGGCGGGGTCTCGCTGCGCGGGTGGTAGCTCCCAGTTCTGCCGTCGACGACGCAGGTGGGCGTCAGACTCAGCGTGCAGGCCCCAAGATGCCCCCAAGGTGCCCCGCGAGGCTCCAAACATGCCCCCGCGAGTTCACAGGCAATGCCAACGATGCTATGATGTGGACTGGCGGATCGAGCGAGACGACGATTGATTAAATGCATGGCGGCAAGTTGCGCAGGGTGTGCTGGCCACAACAGTTGCACAGCAGCGGGCATGATGGAATGCAGAGCGCCGTGGAGGGTGCAGAGTGGAACGTGCTGGAGGATCGAACGCTGCAGTGCTGAAGCCCTGGACTACGATTCCAAAAGCTGGCGTAGATCTCACCAGCTGGGATGAGGAGGAGGAGGAGGAGGAGGCGAAGGCGGAGGCGGAGGCGGAGGCAGAGGCGGAGGCAGAGGCGGAGGCGCGCTTCGGCCTTGCACGGCGGCCCCGTGGCAGGGCCCCCCACGGGCCGAAGTTGCGAGAGGACCCGCGTCGCGACCTCCCTCACGGCACGGGGGGGGTGCTGGTGCTGGGCCCCTCCCCCCCGGAGCCCCTCCCGCCGAGGGAGAAGGCCTCCTCCTCCTCCTCCTCCTCCCTCCCCGACCTCCTCCTCCTCCTCCTCCTCCTCCTCCTCCTCCTCCTCCTCCTCCTCCTCCTCCTCCTCCTCCTCCTCCTCCTCCTCCTCCTCCTCCTCCTCCTCCTCCTCGGGAGAGGAGGGGCAGGAGGCCCAGCCCCTCCGCCAGGCCCACCCGCACCCGGCGGCCCGCGCTCGCCTGCGCCGCGCTGCCGCCGGGGAGCCCGCCCGCGCTGGGCTGCCGCCACAGAGGTCTGGGAGGCTCCCGCGCGGGGGGCGAGCAGAAGCCGCCGCCGACGGCGTCCTTGCCGAGACCGAGGCCTGGCCCCTTGCGCAGAAGGAAGGGGGTCGCCACCAGCTCCGGGTGCAGCTGCGGGGTGCCGACGGGGCCGATGACCGCGTGCACCGGCGGCCGCCTCGCAGCATGAAGAGACTCTGCTGATCCAGGCCTTCCTCCCCTCCAACGCAGCAGGTAGTGCGCACACCCCATGGAATCCCACCAGCACCCTGTGTGCAGGTGGTTTACCTCGTGTGTTGATCCAGTCTCCATCCCCTTCGGGGAAGGGTTTTCAACTGCTCTTCTTAATACCCCCCTCTCCCACCCGGCCAGCGGCCGACCAGGAACCGTGCCGACACCCCCCAAACCATCCCTGTCAATTGCTCGACGCGAAGATCGCTGCATGTACATATCATAGTGATGGTATGCTTCGGTCGAAGACATGGTCCTTTTCAAATATCTGAGTATCAGCGAATCCATGTGGAAGACGAAGCCGGGAGAGAGGCCGACGACTACGACGACTTGAACTCGGCGCTTCCTCCTCCTCTCCTCCTCCCCCTCGTTGTCCTCCTCCTCTTCCTCCTCCGAACTCCGGACGGAGGTGTCCGCAAGTCTCCCGACGCGAAACGATGTGCTGGGGTGAAGAGACGCACGCGAACACCGCCACTGGGGCCTTAGGTGGAGCTCCCGATGGGGCCACGAAACGTTGTGCTGGGTGGGGGAGACGCGTGCGGACACCTTCCACCGCCACTGGGGCCTTTCTTGGGCACCCAAACAGGCAAACCGCCTGAGACATCCCCACAATCTGGGCGCGAATCCTGGAGTGTCCTGACCCCTGCAGCCCCCCCTTGGCTACGGGGCAGTGCACCACGACACATGGAACAACTGTACGTTGCAAGTGTCCCGAGATGTGGCATGGAGAAGCTTGAGCGGTTCATCTGGTGGTGGGTATACCTGCTCCTGGTTGGAACACCCACGGCCGTGCGATTGGAGGTCACAAGCCGAAAATTCATCGTCGTGCCATCCGCTCAGAGCGATAATTTCTTCCCTGGATGGATGTGGCGCGCGTCGACTGTGAACAGTGCGAACATGGTCAGCCCTCGCGGGATCTCACATCTTTGTATTGCGAACGATGGGCTTGCATCCTCGGCCTGTTGCCCCCCTGGCAGCGGGGGCAAGTGCTCACAGAGGCGCACTGGACACGAGACCTTGCCCTGCATTGATTCGACCCGTGGGGGGTGCAGAACCTTTCGAAAGCTGGGCGAGGGCTGCTAAAACCGTGGCTGCTAAAACGGCCCTCCCGGAAGAAAAAAACAACTTCCCCGAATGAGGCGCGGCACGCGAAACAGTCAACGGGCTTCTTCCCGGAAGGACGCAGACAACTTCCCGGAGGTCGATTTTAGCAACCACGGATTTAGCAGCCCTTGCCCGGCTTCTGAACGACAACGAAAACTATCACTCCCCAGGATGTGGGCAAGTGTATAGGACGACTCGACTGCAAATGCTGCACAACAGATGTGGAAACCGTGCGACGATCACGCGTCCCCGGCCGACAGGCACGAGGGGAGGAGCCCGGTGCAGAGTTGCCTCGCTGTTGCACTGTGAATTGGGATCCCTGCTGGGGGGGGAGGCGGGGGGGAGAATGGGGGGAGGAGGAGGAGGGGGGGGGGGGAGGAGGAGGAGGAGGAGGACGAGGAGGATGAAGAGGAGGAGGAGGAGGAGGAGAGAGGAAGGTTGGGTTCCACCCCTTGATTCGAGCATGATGTCGCGGCGGTGAACACGACGAGCTTGAGAGGATTGCGCCCCCCGCCGAAAGCCTATTGTCAAGGACGCCGTAGCCACTTTGGCTCAAGCCGTTTCCTCTCGCCCTTCTCCATTGCCGTTTCCGGTCGATGGCGGCGGCGCTGGCAAGAGGACGTGTCGTTTGAGGTGATGCTACGGGAGGGCGGGGGCGTTGCCCGCCCACGGCGCACAGCCGACGAGCGACGCGCGGCGCGGGAGTGGGCGCGGCACTCTGCGGACCGTGCTGTGCAGAAACTCTCGGAGGAACTCGGGCGCACCCGCGGGCAATTGGCTGCCGCGGAGGCGGCGCTGGGCGCTGTGGCTGGCTGCGGCGAGGAGGGTCAGCGCCTGCGGGCGCTGCTGCCCGCCCTGCAGGCGAAGCTGGCTGGGCGCGCGCCGTCATGGCGCGATCTCCTGCGCAGGAACGTCGCCGTGCACGCGGACGCCGACGGCATCGACGCGGCGACGGCCGGAGCAGTGGCGCTGAGGCGAGCCCCCAGAGAGGCCCTCGCCTGGAGGCGCGGCTGCATGCCAATAGCGATTCGTCGGCGATGGACGACTTCGTTACTTCGCGAGCTGAGGCTCCAGAATTCGTCCCCGCAGCGGGACGCTGGGAGCCACTGGCCGCCTGTGCCGCTCTGCCCTCGGGTCTCCTCTGCACGTGCGGCGCGGTGGTCTTCGGCTCCCCGGAGATCGAGACTTCCGAGGGCGAGGAGTTGGCCGCGGTGAAGGCCGCCTCGCAGCAGCACGCTGCTCGCGGGCTGGAGGAGCATCCCACTGCGGGGGTCCCTCCCCCCCCCCCCCCTGTGGACGGCTCTGAGGAGGGGTTGCTGCCACCGTCACAGACTCGACGGAGAGCCGGGCGAGGTGCCCAGAGGTCGCGTCCGACAAAGTGGAGCTTCGCCGCCGACTGCCGATTGCACCCCAAATCGTCTGGACGGGCGCGATCTTGCAGACCATGCATCCTGTTCTGCTCGGAATTGGATGAACCGACCGAAGACGTGTATTACCACAGCTGTTTCTTTGGGCACTTTCGAGAAGACTGAAACAGAGACGTGGTAACCATAGTACCAGCTAGCTTTGCATCCTCTTGCAGTCAGGCTGTCAATGCACCTTGTTGCATCACACTATGAATGTGGTTGGGCGCTGGCTGTTGTGAGTGTTATTGTATTCTGCAGAGCATAACCGTTGTGGCAGGTGCACGTCTATTGGTATGTATGCGCATGTTCATTTTCACGGTGCCCCTGTTTTCAAAGAAATTATTATGTTTTTGTTTCTGATGCGCAGCCCCGTTCGATCATGGATTGGTGGAGGTCAAGAGAGAGCCACTGGACAAACTATTGTCCAGGAGGCAGATGTCGGGGCCACGCCGAGGCCAGTAGGCCCCCCCTCAGGCAGATTACGAGGAATATGGACTGGCTCAGGAGTTTCTCGGTGCCTCTCGGACGTCAGCTTCTCAGGATGCCACATTGCGTGTTCCACCTCCCTCCGTTCCTACACCCCTGTCCGACGAGCTTCCTGATCGCATCGCTCGGAATAGGAGCGAGCGCGCATACGATGCGCTACTCGAGCCGAGGCAGAACGCACGCAAAGGCTCTTGGCAGTGGCGCATTGGAATCCGGATCCCGAAGTCGGACTGTTCGACAGGGCTCGATATTATCAGCCCTCAAATGTTTCTGACTCGCGTGGAGTGTAAGGAGCTGCTGCAACGCTGCTGTTTGGCCCTAAATCATTCTCAGGTGTCCGTGCAACGGGAGGAGGGTGATCTCTGCTGCGCGCTCCGCTGAGGAAGCGGGTGAGTTGTGCTGCACGCTCCGCCGAGGAAATGGGCGATTCGTGCGGCGCACCTGCCGCATGTGGATGGTGCCCCCCCCTCCTCCTCCTCCTCCTCCTCCTCCTCCTCCTCCTCCGCCTCCTCCTCCTCCTCCTCCTCCTCCTCCTCCTCCTCCTCCTCCTCCTCCTCCTCCTCCTCCTCTCCTCCTCCTCCTCCTCCTCCTCCTCCTCCTCCTCCTCCTCCTCCTCCTCCTCCTCCTCCTCCTCCTCCTCCTCCTCCTCCTCCTCCTCCTCCTCCTCCTCCTCCTCCTCCTCCTCCTCCTCCTCCTCCTCCTCGCCTCCTCCTCCCTCCTCCTCCTCCTCCTCCTCCTCCTCCTCCTCCTCCTCCTCCTCCTCCTCCTCCTCCTCCTCCTCCTCCTCCTCCTCCTCCTCCTCCTCCTCCTCCTCCTCCGCCTCCTCCTCCTCCTCCTCCTCCTCCTCCTCCTCCTCCTCCTCCTCCTCCTCCTCCTCCTCCTCCTCCTCCTCCTCCTCCTCCTCCTCCTCCTCCTCCTCCTCCTCCTCCTCCTCCGCCTCCTCCTCCTCCTCCTCCTCCTCCTCCTCCTCCTCCTCCTCCTCCCTCCTCCTCCTCCTCCTCCTCCACTCCTCCTCCTCCTATCCTCCTCCTCCGCCTCATCCTCCTCCTCCTCCTCCTCCTCCTCCTCCTCCTCCTCCTCCTCCTCCTCCTCTCGAGTATGGCCCGGAAGCACCAGCGTCTCTCTGGTCTGTGGTGGTGCTCGCATCCACAGGTCTCTACCGCCCACCCACTTGCTTGAGCAGGGCTCTCGCCCAGAACTCAGCTGCCACTCGGTCGTAATCAGCCAAAGTCAGCTTGCGGGCGCTCATTCGCCTCCGAGCTTCAGCGCGCATGAGAAGGAAAGAGGAGTGCGAGGAGGTTGCCCACCTTGTGCACCTGCCCCCCCTTCCCTTGCATGCGCTAGGGATGCCCAGCACGCGAGTCTAGCAGTCACAGCAGGCCAATCAGGTTTCATCCTTGCGGCTCCAGCCTCCTTTTGCACCGCCACGCAGTTGCTGACAGCAGAAGTCAACAGGAACGCCAGGATGGTGCCCACGAGCAGTTTTGACTTGTCTCTGCTGCTACTGCTGCTGCTGCTGCTGCTGCTGCTGCTGCTGCTGCTGCTGCTGGAACCTCGTCGTCCATCATGCATCGTCGCACTGTGTTTGTCCCCCGTCAGCTACCAGTCGCCGTGCAATACTGGCTGCACACTGCCCATCTGAGCTTGATTTCTCTAGCGCCCACCTCAATAATATGCGCATTGTGGATTCTGCGCTGCTCAGGCCAATGGTGCTGCAGTCTTCTGGCTGCCGTGACTTCAGTTAACCAGTTTTGCAATCCAAAACAAACCCTCCCCCCTCTTCCCTCCAACCCTCTCCATCACTCCCTCCCTCCCTTCCTCTGTCCATCTGTCAAGCCCACGAGCGGCGGGGGCAGCTGCCTGGGCAACCTGAGGTTGGCTTGAGATTCCATGTCGCCGAGCAGGAGCCTCTCTGTTTTCTGCCTCTGCTCAATACGCCGCATCGCGTCGTTATAGAGCCTGCGAGCGCAGGGAGGAAGCAGGGGAAGGGCGGGAGGGGCCGCAGGTCACGATGGTGGGAGGACGGGGGACGGGAGGGGCATCGCACGCATCTGCGGAAAAGACGCGTGCCAATTACTGAGTGCTGCGCCAGTGCGCGCCATGCAGCAGCTCGACTCTCGGGATGATCCGTGCACGTGGAGGTGGGCGGGCCCGACGGGCGCAGCCTCTGAGAGCGTGGCAGAGCAAGCAGCGGGGTGCCACGCTCCTTGGAGATCCCCTCGGTGCAGCTGATCTCTCCCCCTTCAGGCCGGTCCGCCCGACAGTGGAGGAACGGAGGAATGGAGCGAGGTGCGCGACGAGGTGACGGAGGCGAGGACAGGCGAGGCAGAGCGCGATCGGGGTCGAGGGGGGGCGGGGAAGGGGCGAACCATAGCAAGGCGCCCCAATCGGGGCCCAGGATGTGCATCCGACGGGTTGCACCACCCGCTCGCGAGCGCTTTCAGGACCGACTCGAAACGTCACGGCCGAGAGCCGACCAGGATCGATTTCAGGGCGCTCCTCCCTCCTCCTCCGTCTCCTCCTCCTCCTCCTCCTCCTCCTCCTCCTCCTCCTCCTCCGCCTCTGACTCCTCCTCTTCCTCCTCCTCCTCCTCCTCCTCCTTCTCCTCCTCCTCCTCCGCCTCCACCTCCGCCTCCGCCTTCGCTTCCTCCTCCTCCTCTTCCTCCTCCTCCTCCTCCGCCTCTGCCTCCGCCTCCGCTCCGCCTCCGCCTCCGCCTGCCTCCGCCTCCGCCTCCGCCTCCGCCTCCGCCTCCGCCTCCGCCTCCGCCTCCGCCTCCGCCTCGCCTCCGCCTCCGCCTCCCTCCGCCTCCGCCTCCGCCTCGCCGTCCGCCTCCGCCTCCGCCTCCGGTCTCCGCCCCGCCTCCGCCTCCGCCTCCGCCTCCGCTCGCCTCCGCCTCCGCCTCCGCCTCCGCCTCCCGCCTCCTCCTCCTCCTCCTCCTCCTCCTCCTCCTCCTCTCTCCTCATCCTCCCCTCCTCCTTCCGTTCCCCTCCTCCCTCCGCCCTCCCCTCTCCTCCTCCTCCTCCTCCTCCTCCTCCTCCTCTCCTCCTCCTCCTCCTCAAACGCCTCCTCCTCCTCCTCAACGCCTCCTCCTCCGCGCCTCCTCCTTCGCCTCCGCCTCCGCCTCCGCCTCCGCCTCCGCTCCGCCTCCGCCTCCGCCTCCGCCTCCGCCTCCGCCTCCGCCTCTCCGCCTCCGCCTCCGCCTCCGCCTCCGCCTCCGCCTCCGCCTCCTCCGCCTCCGTCCTCCTCCTCCTCCTCCTCCTCCTCCTCCTCCTCCTCCTCCTCCTCCTCCTCCTCCTCCTCCTCCTCCTCCTCTCCTCCTCCTCCTCCTCCTCCTCCTCCTCCTCCTCCTCCTCCTCCTCCCTCCTCCTCCTCCTTCCTCCTCCTCCTCCTCCTCCTCCTCCTCCTCCTCCTCCTCCTCCTCCTCCTCCTCCTCCTCCTCCTCCTCCTCCTCCTCCTCCTCCTCCTCCTCCTCCTCCTCCTCCTCCTCCTCCTCCTCCTCCTCCTCCTCCTCCTCCTCCTCCTCCTCCTCCTCCTCCTCCTCCTCCTCCTCCTCCTCTCTCAACGCACCCAGTACACGGGTGCCTACTGGAACGCGGTTCGGGAGCATTGTTGGAAGCATTGTGGCAGTATCTGGAGCCTCTCTGGGCCTTCCTCTGGAGTCCTTTGGGGCCTTTGCTGGCATGTCTGAAGGCCCATTTCGGCCGTTCCGGGTCCCTCTTGGCTCGTCGTGGGGAGCACAGCCCGTCTTGGAGCCCTCCTGGGGTGGAATCCTCTGGTGGCCCCTTCGGGCTTCCTGGGCGCTCTCTTGGGCCGTCTTATAGCCCTTTTGTGCCGCTCGAAACTCTCTTCAACCCATCTTGGAACCCTCTTTGGGGCCTCTGGGGCCGTCTGAGGCCCATTTTGGTAACCTTTAAGGCCGTCGCGACCGCTGGTAGAACAGAAAAGCGAAGCGCCCAGAAATATACGCTTTTCCCTGGGAAATGGAATGCATGACTTTTGCCTTTGGAGGGCCTTCTCAGCGGCCTCTTGGATAGACGGGGGGGGGTCATTTTGGGCCACTTGTGGCCCGTCTGGGAGCCCTTTTCGGCTGTCCCAAGCCCCTCTTTGCATGCCATGGGTAGCTGAGCCGTCTTGAGGCCCTCATGTGGGCCTCTCCGACCCATGTAGGGATCCTCTGGTGGCTCCCTCGGGCCCCTCTGGGGACTCTCTCGGGCTGTTCTGGAGTTCTCTTGTGCTGCTCGACGCTCTCTTGAGGCTGTCTTGGGGCCCTCTCTTGGGAACCTCGTGGACCGTGTGGCGCCTACTTGGGGAGCCTTTGGGGCCGACGTGGCCGCCGATGGAACATAAGAAGCGAATCCCATAGACATGTACGTTTTTCAATTGGAAATGCTGTTTTTTTGCACCCGGGAGCCTTCCCAGCGGCCTCATGGACAATCTTCAGGGAGTCCTGGTCGGCCTTTTTGGGACTCCCTGGGTGCCCAGTTCGGCCGTTCCGGGTCCCTCTTCGCCCGTCATGGGGACCTGAACCCGTTTTGGGGCCCTCGGGGGACCCTCTCCAAACGTGTCGGGATCCTCTGGTGGTCCCCTCGGGGATTCTGGATACTCCCTTGGGCCGTGTTGGAGCTCTTTTGTGCTGCTCGAAGCTCTCCCCAGGCCGTCTGGGGGCCCTCTTGGGGGCCTCTTGGGCCGTCTGGGGCTCATTTTGGGAGCCTCTCTCTGGGGCCGTCGCGGCCTCTGGTAGGACTGAAAAGCAAATATCAACGAAACATACGCTTCCCCATAAAAGGAAATGCTTGTGTTTTGCCCCTGGAAGGCTTTCTCGGCGGCCTCTTGGAGCGTCTTGAATGCCTTCGTGGCCGTCTAAGCGGTCCTGGGCTGTCTTCGAATGTTTGTGGCCCGTCCTGAAGCCATCTCACTGCGCTCTTCAGCCACCTTCCAGACAACCTGGGGCGCCTTGGGCGCCCCTTGCGCCAGCTTGGGAGCCTCTGGGGGGGTCCAGAACCCCTTCTGAAACCCCTGGGGGTCCTCAAGGCCTCCCCGGCCCCCAATGCGAACCAGAGGTGCCAGTTCCGGGCCCTCCCCCGGCCTACTCCTACATATATACATATGTGTATATATATATATATATGGAGAGAGGGAGAGAGATTATCCCAGTGCGACCCTACCTAGGAGTTGGGGCATTTAGGAAAGCAACATCTACATCTACACCGACAGCTACATTTACATCTACACCTGCATCTACATCTACATCGACATCAACAGCGAGACTCACATCTACATCTACATCTACACCTACATCTACACCTACATCTACATATACATCCACTTCTACACCCACATCCACATCTACACCTACACCTACATCTACACCTAAATCTACATATACAATTTCGCATTGGTGTTGCTGTTGCTTTGCATTGCCTTTGCGTTTGCTCTTGCCGTTGAGTTGGCCTTTGTCTTTGCTTTTGATGTTGAAGTTGATGTTGTTTTGCTTTTGTGTTGGTTTATGCTTGAGTTGGGTGTTTGCGTTGCCTGCGCACAGACACACACACACATACGCATGTTTTCGCATGCGCTAATGATATGCTATGATGTGATATGTTGCGCTAGGCGATGCTATGCTATAAAATGGTGCGCTATGATATGTTGTGATATGCTCGGTTGCGCGATGCTATGCTATGCTATGCGATGTTGCGCTATGGTGTGCTGTGCTAGGCTAAGCTATGCTGTGCGATGGTGTGCTATGATATGTTATGATATGATATGCGAGGCTATGACAGGATGCGCTACGGTATGCTACGATATGAGATGTTAAGATATGATATGGTGTGTTATAATATGATATACTGCGATGTGCTATGATAAGCAGTGCTATGTTATGATATGATATGACATGCTGCGCTATGATATGCTATGCTATGATGTGTTTGGCGATGTTGCCCTATGCTATGCTTGGCTATGCTATGCTATGCTATACTGTGCGAATGCTGCACTGCGCTATGCTGCGCTGCGCTGCGCTAAGCTAAGGTAAACTATGCTAAGCTAAGCTACGCTGCACTACGCTAAGCTAGACTAGGCTAGGCTAGGCTAAGCTAAGCTAAGCTTAGATAAGCCAGGCTAAGCTAAGCTAAACTAAGCTAAGCTAAGCTAAGCTAGTATAATCTAAGCTAAGCTAGACTAAGCTAAGCTAGGCTAAGCTAAACGAAGCTAGGCTAGGCGAGGCAAAACTAAGCTAAGCTAAGCTAAGCTAAGCTTAGCTTAGCTTAGCTTAAATGGGTGAACCCAGGGGGCGCAACTGGGGAAACCGCGGGGCGGATGCCGGGGGAACCGCCCGGGGCGAGCCCCACTGCCCGACCCCTTTCAGCACACGCAGTAAGAACCCTGCTAGGCAGAGCCTAGGTAAGGAACAAGACTGCATTGGAGCTTCGCGCCATACGCCTTTTCCGGACGCTTCCCCAGCAAAACCATACATCACCGTTTGCTTCAACAGGGGGGACCTCGAGGCCTGGACGGGCGACTGGCTCAATTTTTCTTATATCCCTGGTGCTTGCTGACACCGCGTTCGCCCGGCTCGTTTGCACGATTGTGCGCAGGACTGGGGAAGGAATGCTGATTTTTTCGACCGCGACGGTGCTGGTAAACGACGAAGCATTAAACTGTTGCGATGGCACTCGTTCTTGAACGGGGAACGGGAAGGGCGCAGGGATGAAGGGGAGACTGAAGAGGCGGAAGGGGGAGGAGGGGGGGAGACCTGTCCGTCTCGATCGAGGAATTTGAACCTCGAGCCTCAAGCGTGGAACCAAAATCTTGGGGTCAGCTCGATGTACTTCGTAGAATAACGCCGTCTGTGCGTTTTTGTGACTCTTTTGGGTCGTCCTGGGGCCCTGTTGGACCGTCCTGGAGCCTTCTTGGACCGTCTTGGGGAGCTGGGGCCCTCCAGAGGTCTCCTGAAGCCATCTAGGGCCCTCTTGGGGGCCTCCAGTGGCCTTCTCGGGGGTCTCCCATGGCTTTCGATGGTCTCTCTTTGGAGCCTTCTGGGAACATCTGAGCTTCTTGTGGCCAGTCTTGGGGCTCTCTGGGGCAGTCTTGGGGCCCTCTTGGGCCGTCTTCAAACACTCTGGAGGTCCTCTGGGACCGTCCTGGGGCGATATCTGGGGCCCATCGGG
This sequence comes from Prorocentrum cordatum, assembly GCA_963575745.1. Classification (NCBI taxonomy): domain Eukaryota; class Dinophyceae; order Prorocentrales; family Prorocentraceae; genus Prorocentrum; species Prorocentrum cordatum. Next base: position 27,927 of record CAUYUJ010015619.1, read on the forward strand.
CCACCTTGGACGCTCTAACGATCGCTATCACCATCTACCGATCGACCGCTACCTGTCGATGTCACGAGCAACCCCACTATCGACGATCGACCTGACGATCTCACCATTTACCAGTCGATGTCCGTATCTCTCCATGGGGACCATCAGCGCATAAAGTCTTGAATGTTGCCAAAAACGAAAGCGTCGAAAGCGCCGAGTGCAATTTGCTGCTGGAATACATCGGGACAACCATTGGAATAACCATCGGGACATCCATCGTCACAGCCATTGGGACAACCATCGGGACAATTATCGGGACAGCCATTGGTACAACCATCGGATGAACCATCGAGACAACCATCGGGACAACAACGCAAGTACGCACGCTAGCCACTATGCTGGCAAGCCATAAAGTGCGCATGCAAACGAGAAGAGCAGCAAGCAGTCACAACAGTAAGACGACAGTCGTGCCTGCGAGCACGCAAGAAGTTAAACAACCGTTTCGGTGACGCAAGCAACCTTCCAAGCGCGAAAACATGTATATAACTGAGCAGGTAAGCTGACAGCCATGCAAGCAAACACGCAAGTACGCATGCAAGGAAGCGGGTGCAAGGGCAAAGAGTGGAAAGAGTTGAGCGGGCCAGTCAAGAGAGGCGCAATGGGTTTGAGGAACAATGTGCGGAGCATGACGGCACGTAGCGCCGCCTGAGGCTAGAAGGGGAGCACGCGCAGGCAGCCTCAAGAAGCAATTGAACCTCATGCTGCCGACGGTTTTCGACACATCGGCCTCATTCAAGATCTCCTGCATCAAAGCGAAGTCCACACCCTTTGCTTCTCCTCCCGGTCCAATGCTGCATAATACTACGCGAAAACAGACATTGGCAATAGTGGAGAGGCGAGCCGGAAGGGGTACTTGCGAGAGCCGAGGGGAGCAACATTCATTTAACTCGGATGCAACTCCAATAACAGCCCATAATGAAGATACGTAGTGTAATGAAGCGAAGTGTTATTCAGCTCGCACTCGTAGCAGCACGCACCCTCCTCATCGTCCTCATGCGCCACCGAGGTCCAGCAAGCATCGGAACGTCAAAAAGCACATCCTGCGGGCTTCCAGCGAGTCGGACTGGGCTGGCATTGTATATGCGTTCTACGCCTTATGCGTGATGCAACCAACAATAAGAGAGACTGGCCAAACGGAGGAAGTGGAACACGTGGAGTAGGGAAGCAGGTGAAGTGAACAGAGGCCGAGGCGGATATCTAATCGCCAGCAGCTGCAACGTACGCAGTCAAACCAAGAGCGGCGTTGACAACAGGCTAGGAGACGATGGGGAAACGAGGGAGAAAGACTGAGAAAGAGAGATGGAAAGAGAGAGAGAGAGAGGAAGAAAAGCAAAACAACAATACAAACAGACTGGTGATATTGAGAGGAGGCAGGGGTCCCTCCACACAGGGAGGGTCGGGAGCAGTGGGACTGTCGCAGAGGGCAGAGATACAGAGAGAGAGGGAAATAACAAAAAAACGAGGTGGGAGAAATAAGGAAAGGAATCAAATGATTCGGGGTTTAAGGGGAGAGAGAGACAGTAAAGAGAGAGAGAGAGAGAAACACAATAAAAATATGATCGACCCACGAACCCGGAAAGAAATATGGAAATGTGAGGCATGGCAACGTGTTCACGACACCTGATTGGGCGACAGCCAATTGCTATGCTCAAAATATCGATCTTGGTGTACCGTGCCCAGGGCCATGCTGTCCAATGCCGTGCTGAACTGCGATGTGTCATGCCGCGATTGTGCTATATGTCGTTGTGGTTCGAGTCCTCGTTGGCATTCGAGTCCTGACCGAACGGATCTGGATCTTAAGCTCAAGCTGCCTGAGCGCAGAATAGCCGCCCCAGAGCTAGTTGAAGTGGAAGAATGGAGGACGTTCAATGAACTCGACCTCAAAATCCGACTCAGCTCCGAAAAGGAACGGCACGACACGGGGCATAGGCTCACACAAGCGCCACAGGATGTGCCAGGGGCGCAATAGGGGATGCCCCGGGGGACGTGTCAGGGGACGTATCAGGGGACGTGCCCTGGACGTGTCAGGTACCTGGCACGGGACGTGCCAAAACGCGTGCCATGGGGCGGCCAGAGGACGTCATGTCAAGGGACGTTGAAAGGGCGCGCCACGAAACGGGTAAGGGAAACGCCTGGGGACGAGCAAGGAAACGCGACAGAGGACGAGCCGGGGAACGTGCCACGCCGAGTGGCGTGCGAGGGGACGTGCCAGGGCACGTCACGCCTGAATGTCGCAAGGGGCGCGCCAGGGGGCACGCCAGGGCGCCAGGAGACGTCGCACGGACGGGCGGGGTTGGACTGCGACGCACTCTACTGTGACAAGCGTTTCGCTCGAGACCTCCTCAACACGTCCTCCTCATGTTAGACATGCGCCTGGGCGACCTGGACACGAGAAACCAAGCTTCTTGTTCGAGACATCCTCAACACCTCCTCATGCTAGACATCTGCCTGAACGACCTGGACACGTGAAACCAAGCGTTTCGCTCGACACATCCTCAACACATCCTCATGCTAGACATACGCCTGGGCGACCTGGACATGCGAAAACGAGCGGTTCGCTCGAGACATCCTCCGAACATCTTCATGTTAGACATCCGACTGGGCGTTCTGGGCCCGTGAAAACAAGCATTTCGCTCAACACAGCCTCAACGCATCCTCATAGTAGACATCCGCCTGGGCGACCTAGACACGTGAAAACCAAGCGTCTCGCTCGAGGCCTTCTCCTGGGTGGCCTGACACGCGACAACGAGCGGCTCTCTCGAAACATCCTCAACACTTCCTCATGCTAGACATCCGCCTAGGCAATCTGGACACGCGAAAACCAGCGGTGCGCTCGAGACATCCTCCGATCATCTTCATGTTAGACATCCGACTGGGCGACCTGGGCACATGAAAATTCGCCGGCCCAACGGGCCAGAGGCGTGCTAAGATCTCCGGTAACTGGTTAAGAATTCTCTAGTTCGCGCGCGCGGGGCGGCCCCTGGGGGTCCCCGGACGAAAAGTACCCCGGCAAGGTCCTGAGAGAGTCCCGGGAGGAGTCCCCCAGAGCGCTCCAGGAGCGCTCCATGAGCGCACCAACAGGGCTCCGAGACGTCCCCGAGAGCCCCAAGAAAGGCCAAGAGGCCCCCAAGAGGCCCCCAAGATGGTACACGAGGGGTCCGACATGCCACAAGATCGCTCCAAGACGCCCAAGATAGCCCCCAGACGCCCCAAGAGGCCTCCCAGAGCACTCCCAAGAGGGCCCCCGGAGGCAAAATTCATTGTTTTTCCTTAGGTTTTTGAGAGATTTTGGAGCTTCCACCTTTTCGGTTCCCGACGCCCCAAGACGGCCCCAGAGGCCCCCAAGATCGCCCCAAGAGGGCCCAAGAGGCCCCCAAGAGGGCCCCAAGATGGCCCAAGAGGGCTCGAAGACGGCCCAAGAAGCCTCCAAGACGGTCCAAGAGGGCCCCAAGAACACCCCCAAAGGGGCCCCAGAGAGGGAACACGACACAAAATTTCGCGCCCTCGGCCCTAAGAAGCCCCTACGAGGCCCCAAGAGGCCCCTAAGAGGCCCCAAGAGGCCCCCACGAGGCCCTCAGGAGGCCCCCAAGAGTCCCCCAAGCGGCCCCAGGAGGCCCCCCAAATGCCCCCCGAGCGCCCCAGGAGTCCCCCAAGCGGCCCCAGGAACCCCCAAAGCGCCGCATTGACACCAGGCCCTCGGGCAAACGGCAGACATGAGACCGTATGGGCCGGCGGAATGAGCGAAGCGATTCAATAAGCGTTTCGCTCAACACAGCCTCAACGTATCCTCATGCTAGACATCCGCCTGGGCGACTTGGACATGCAAAAACAAGCGTCTCTCTCCCTCACAAGCGTCTCGCTCGAGACATCCTCAATATACCCTGATGCTAGACATCTGCCTGGGCAACCTAGAGGCGTGAAACCAAGTGTATCGCTCGAGACGTCCTCAAGACCTGGGCACGTAAAAACAAGCATTTCGCCTGAGACATCTTCTGAATTCTGAACCCCAGGAGAAGAACGATCTATAGCACAAAACAAATGTTTCGCTCGAGACATCCTCAACAAATCCTGAAAAACAAACGTTTCGCTCGAGACATCCGCAACAAACGGAAATGCTTACTTTACCCAGCGTTTTATCGATCGGAATTTCAAACACCAGCCTTTCGCTAGGGACATCCTCAAATGTTAATTCGCCGGCCCTACGCGGCCTCGTTCTTTATCGCAGATCAAAATCTCCGGCCCTTCGCAAGTCGAGGCAAGGGGGAAACCATGAACATGATCGACACACGAACCCGGAAAAGAGTATAGACATGTGAGGAATGGCAACGTTTTCAAGACACCTGCTTGGGCGACGGGCAATTGCAATGCTGAGTGTATCGATCTTGATGTACCGTGCCAAGGGCTGTACTGTGCCACCCCGTGCTGAATTACGATGTGCCATGCCGCGATTGTGCCCTATAACGTTGTAGATCGAGTCCTCCTTTGAATCCGAGTCCTGATCGAACTGATCTGAATCTTAAGCTCGGGTTGCCTGAGCACACAGTAGCTGCTCCAGAGCTAATTGACAAGAGGACATGCCAGGGGAACGCGCCGCGAAACGTCCCGAGGGACGCGCCAGGGGACGTGCCAGGGGACGTGCCATGGGGACGCACCGCGGGACGTGCCAAAGGAACGCGCTACGGAACGTGCCAATGCACGTGCCACGGGACGTGCCAAGGGACGCGCCGCGCGACGTGCCAGGGGGACTCGCCACGGGACACGCCACGGAACGTGCCAGGGAACGTGCCAGGTTGCAATGCTGAGTGTATCGATCTTGATGTACCGTGCCAAGGGCTGTGCTGTGCTGCACCGTGCTGAGTTACGATGAGGCAAGCCGCGATTGTGCTCTATAGCGCTCCTTTGAATCCGAGTCCTGACCGAACTGATCTGGATCGTAAGCTCGAGCTGCCTGAGCACACATTAGCTGCCCCAGAGCTAATTGACAGGGTGACATGCCAGGGGAACGCGCCGCGGAACGTCCCGAGGGACGCGCCAGGGGACGTGGCAAGAGACGTGCCATGGGGACGCACCGCGGGACGTGCCAAAAGAACGCGCTACGGAACGTGCCAATGCACGTGCCACGGGACGTGCCAAGGGACGCGCCGCGCGACGTGCCAGGGGGACTCTCCACGGGACGCGCCACGGAACGTGCCAGGGAACGTGCTAGGCGACGCGCCAGGGAACGTGCCAAGGAGCGCGTCAGGGAACGTGCCACGGGACGTCCCTGACCCAGCGCCAGGGCGCCAGGGGACGCCCCATGGACAGGCGGGGTTGGACTGCGACGCACTTTACTGCGACAAGCGTTTCGCTCGAGACATCCTCAACACATCCTCATGTTAGACATCCGCCTGGGAGACCTGGACACGTGAAACCAAGCGTCTCGCTCGAGACGTTCTCAACACATTCTCATGCTAGACATCTGCCAGAGAAACCTGGACTCGTGAAACCAAGCGTTTCTCTCAACACACCCTCCACACATCCTGATGCTCGACATCCACCTGGGCGACCTGGACATGCGAAAATGAGCGTCTCGCTCGAGATATCCTCAACACATCTTCAGGTTAGACATCCGCCTTGGCGACCTGGACACGTGAAACCAAGGGTTTCGCTCAACACATCCTCGACACATCCTCATGCTAGACATCCGCCTGGGCGACCTGGGCACCTGAAAGCAAGCGTCTCGCTCGAGGCATCCTCAACACATCTTCATGTTAGACACCTGCATGGGCGACCTGGGCACGTGAAAACAAGCGCTTCGCTAGAGACCTTCTCAATACCTCCTCATGCTAGACATCCAGTGCGCGACCTGGACATGTGAAAACAAGCGTCTCACTCGAGACATCCTCAACAATCCTCATATTAGACATCCGCCAGGGCTACTTGGACACGTGAAAACAAGGGTTTCGCTCGAGACATCCTCAACTAATCCTCATGCTAGACATCCGCCAGGGCGACCTGGACACGTGAAAATAAGCGTCTGTCTCGAGACATCCTCAACATATCCTCATGCTAGACATCTGCATGGGCGACCTGGACACGCGAAAACAAGCGTCTCGCTCGAGACATCCTCCACATATCCTCATGCTAGACATCTGCCTGGGCAACCTGGAGGCGTGAAACCAAGCGTCTCGCTCGAGACATCCTCAAGACCTGGGCACGTGAAAACAAGCATTTCACCAGAGACATCCTGTAAATTCTGGTCCCCAGGAGAGGAAAAATCTATAGCACAAAACAGACGTTTCGCTCGAGAGGTCCTCAACAAATTCTGACAGGCAAGCGTTTCGCTGGAGGCATCCGCAACACACAAAAATGCTTACTTTACCCGGCGTTTTAGCGATCGGAATTTCAAAAACCAGCGTTTCGCTAGAGACATCCTCAAAATTCAAGTCCGCCGGTCCTACTCGACCTCGTAATTCATCGCAAAATGATTTCGCCGGCCCTACGCAAGTCGAGGCCTGGGGTAAACATCGAAAAGAGAATCCTGAGCCAGAGCCCTTTCAGGCAAGTAGAGAACCCTGGGCCCCTGCCCTTTCCACGAACAAGAGAGAGCACGAGTCGGACCACGGGTCTCAGCGTCGGCGGGACTAGCGCGCCGCGCGCCAAGCTCGATTTCCCGGGGTCCCTCCCTCCCTCCCTCCCCCCCTCCCTCCGCCTCCTCCGGATAGCCGCGCAGGTTTCCCTCGCACTTCGTTAGCGCAAAGAATACAACGACCTCTCCGAGGTATCACGCAGCTGTTCATTTGCATACTCTTGCACGCCACCGCAAAGGTACACTACGAGCTGCCGAATCATCTGCCGATGCACCGTCTAGGCGCGGCCTTTTCCTGTCCTGTCCAAAGCGGAGGCCGAATCAGGACGCGGGAGGAGGATCCGCCTCAGCTTTTCGTACAAAGGTTCGCAAAGAGGCGCAGAAACTAGACGTCAACCATAAATTATGGTTGACGTCTGGCTTCTGCGCCTCTCCGCTGTCACACAGAAATCTGGAGTCAACCACACAAGCATCTGGGGCGCTCCAACGGGAAGTCTTTCAACCGATTGAAGAAGAGGAAGATCCGAAAGGGAATGCGAATGCGCCCTGTGAGTGTCACTGTATGCTCTCACACGTCCCTGGTCAAGGCAATTCGCATGAGGATCGGTTCTGCAAGGGCGGGTGGGGGAACACAATACGCAAAGCGTCAACAAGTGACAGCGACTGCTGCCGGGCAGCCAACGTTTGCCACTCGGCGGGTCGTGGCCAGCGGCAGCACTAGCAAGAAGCCGAGCTGACAACGAGCAGGACACGGCGCCAACTGCCGCAAGAGCTCGCACCGTCCACCTTTCTTCTGCAACCACGACTCCTGCCTCCCTCTCGCCTCCCCTGCCCATCCTCCCCCCCGCCCCCATTCCATCCTCTCCCTCCCGCCCCCCCCCCCAGGCCCGCTCGCAAGCCCGCACGCCCCGTGCCCTCGACTCCTACGGCTTCGAGGCGGCCGATGTTCGCCTTCAGGGTGGACAGCGTCTCCTCCCGATCTGCCTCTCGACTTCCACTCCAGCCGCCCCCCCTGCCTCGCCCAGAGCTTCCCTGAAAATCTCCCCTCTCCTGCTGCTGGAAGGGAGGGGGGGGGGATACGGGAGTGCGGGAACGGGAAAGAGCAGGAGTGCAGGAGCGGGGAAGGAAGGGCCCGGGAGGGCAGGGGTGGGGCGTGGAGGCGAAGTGCGGGGGGGGGGGGGGGGGCGGAGAGCCCTCTTCCTGCACGCACCCCCCCCGCCTCTGCACTTCTTTCCCCCAGCTCCCCCCCCCCCCTGCACTGCGCCCTGGACAGGAGAGAGGGGGGGGGGAGGGGAGGGGAAAGGAGAGAGGGGGGCGGGGGGACAGGAGAGAGAGGGGGGGGACAGGAGAGAGGAAGGGGGGGGGGACAGGGGAGAGGGGAGAGGGGAGAGGCAAGCTAGGTGCGCTCGCGTCATATCTGACGTCCTACCCCTCCCTCCCATCCCTTACCATGGCGCTGATTTTCTCTATCCGCGGACGCGTGTCGTAGCGGACCTGTGGCTCCGCGCGCGCGTGCGTAGTGGGTGGTGGTGTGCGTGCGTGCGTGCGTGCGTGTGTGCGTGGTCGTGGTGGTGGTGGTGGTGGTGGTGGTGGTGGTGGTGGTGGTGGTGGTGGTGGTGGTGGTGGTGGTGGTGGTGGTGAAGGTGGTGTTGGTGCTGGTGCTGGTGCTGGTGGTGGTTGTTGTGGTGTCGGTGGTTGTGGTGGTGGTGGTGGTGGTGGTGGTGGTGGTGGTGGTGGTGGTGGTGGTGGTGGTGGTGGTGGTGGTGGTGGTGGTGCGGCGCGGTGGTGGCGGGCGGATGGGCGCGCGAGAAAGAGGCCCGCGCTGGGGCGAGAACGCCATCCTGAACGACGGAGGCCAAACACCGATCCGAAAATGAGGCCCACGCTGCAGCGGGAGCACGATTCGGAACGATTCGGGAGCAGAAATGAGGCCGGCGCCTCAGCGAGAGCAGCATTTTGGAAAAAACGCAGGCGAAAACCCGTTTCCCGGGAATCCTGTGTAAAAAAAAGTACGCGGGGGGGGTCGGATATCTTCGGGACGCCATCAGGGGAAGTGTGAGAGTATTTTCATATTGTGTAATTGTGGAGGGGGGGGGTGGACAGGAGAGAGGGGGGGGGGACAGGAGAGAGGGGGGAGGGGGAGGGGAAAGGAGAGAGGTGGGGGGGACAGGAGAGAGGGGGGGGGACAGGAGAGGGGGGGGTTGGGGGGGGCCGGGATCATCACCATCACCATCACCATCGTCATCATCATCATCATCATCATCATCACATCATCATCATCATCATCATCATCATCATCATCATCATCATCATCATCATCCATCATCATCATCATCCATCATCATCATCATCATCATCATCATCATCATCATCATCATCATCATCATCGTCGTCATCATCATCATCATCATCATCATCATCATCATCATCATCATCATCATCATCATCATCATTATCATCCGGAGCGCCCCGGATCGGCGGCACTGGCTGGAGGCCACCACGTATGATCCGCATGCGCTGGCTAGAATTCTGCCAGCGACTTCTTGGCCACACGTCCGCTCTCCTGGCTCTCCTGGGAGCGCGCGTGCTCCGCTGCGTCTCTTTTTCTCGGCGGACGCTCACCGTGTTCTCTACCTCCAGAAGGCCCAGAATGTTCAGGCAGAGCTCATGAGGCCCCAGGAGGGGGAGGAGGAGGAGGAGGAGGAGGAGGAGGAGGAGGAGGAGGAGGAGGAGGAGGAGGAGGAGGAGGAGGAGAGGAGGAGGAGGAGGAGAAGAGGAGGAGGAGGAGGAGGGAGGAGGGAGGAGGAGGAGGAGAAGGAGGACGAGGAGGAGGAGGAGGAGGCAGAGGATGTAGATTTGGGGCGTGGATGTCAAGCAATCTTAAACCGCCCAAGCCTGACACCAACCTGTCGCGGGGTGATCTCTGTTGGATCTCGACTGGGTTCCAATAGCTCCTTTTGGATCCCACAAGAATGTCAACTGGGTTTCCATCTAGTGCGTCTGCCGCAGCATTCCAATAGAACAGTTCCTCGACTGTAACCCAGTGGAGCTTCCAATCGTTTTCAATTGGGAAAGGCCCCAACGGGTTTCAATAGGAAGCACCCCCTATTGGATTTCAATCGGAAACCCGTAAGCCCCATATCGAGGAATCTTGTTGGGTACCAATGGGATTCATCTGGTGTCAACAGGATCCCAGTGGGAAGGGTGCCACTAGGATTCCAACAGGATTACTGTTGGATGCCATTAGGAATGCCCCATTCCACATATTTTCGCTTCAGACGGGTCCCTTTACAACCACTACGTTTCAGAGAGCGAAGTGTCTCCCCTACGTGGACCCACAGAGATTTCGGAAATTGAAGAACATGTGTCGCTTATCTGCGTTTTCCCGCCAGGTTGTAAAGTGGCCTTCCTGGTTGCAAAGTGCCCTTCTGGGAAAGCCCATTCTTCTTGTAAAGTGCCCCATCTGGTTGTAAAGTGGCCGCTCTGGTTGCAATGTGACCCACACGCTGTTAGATACCCCCCTGGGTGGCCTGGACACTTGAAAAAACGTGGTCTAGCCACCATGTTAGATACCTCCTGGGTGGCCGTTTTTACTATTTGGTCGGGTCTCCAGACCTCGTTATTTCGCATGGATTCCGCGCAAAACGCGCCGCATCTTTTTTTTACGAAGGAAAACTGTGGTCTGCGGACCTTGTTATTTATCGAGGATCCGAGATGGGCGGCTAACTTTCCTCGAACGGGCACGCGAAAAACGCATGTGTTCAACTGAAAACTCACACTTTACCTTTTAATGTATCGCAGAATAATTTCGCCGGCCCTCTTTCTGCAAGGGCCGGGGGGAAAATCTACTAAAAGAGAACCCTGGGCCTATGCCCTTTCCGGGAAAAACGCTCTGAGACATGATCGACCCACGAACCTGGAAAGGGATATAGAAATGTGGGGCATGGCCACGTGTTTAAGACACCTGATTGCGCGACGGGCAATAGCAATGCTGAATGTATCGATCTTGATGTACCGTGCCGAAGGCGTGTCAGGGGACGCATCAGGGTAAGTGCCCTGGACGTGTCAGGGACCTGCCACGGAACGTGCCAAAGCGCGTGTCATGGGGCGGTTAGAAGACGTCATGTCAAAGGACGTCAGGGGAAACGCCTGGGGACGAGCAAGGAAACGCGACAGAGGACGAGCCAGGGAATATGCCATGCCGAGCGGCGTGCTAGGGGGCGTGCAAGGGCACGTCCCGCCAGAACGTCGCAAGGGACACACCAGGGAGCGCGCCAGGGCGCAAGGGGACGTCCCATGGACGGGCGGGGTTGAACTGCGACGCACTCTGCTGCAACAAACGTTTCGCTCAACACATCCTCAACAAATCCTCATGTTAGCCGTCTGTCTGGGCGATCTGAACACGAGAAAGCAAAGTTCTAGCTCGATACGTTCTCAACACCTTCTCATGCTAGACATCTGTCTGGGCGACCTGGACACGTGAAAACAAGCGTTTCGCTTGGGACATCCTGCCCGAATCCTCATGTTAGACATCCGCCAGGGCGGCCTGGACACGTGAAAACAAGCGTTTCGCTCAAAACATCCTCAACACATACATCTTCATGCTAGACATCCGCCTGGGCGACCTGGACACATGAAACCAAGAGTCTCTCTCGAGAGAGAGAGGCATCCTCAACAAATCCTCATGTTAGACATCCGCCTAGGCGATCTGAACACATGAAATCAAAAGCTTCGCTCAACACATCTTCAACACATCGTCATGCTAGACATCCGCCTGGGCCACCTTGGCACGTGAAAACAAGCGTTTCGCTGAACACATTCTCATGCTAGACATCCGCCTGCGCGACCTGGACACGCGAACCAAGCGCTTCGCTGAACACATCTTCAACACATCCTCATGCTAGACATCCGCCTGGGCGAACTGGACACGTGAAAACAAGCGTCTCTCTCTCTCGAGACATCCTCAACTAATCCTCATGTTAGACATCCGCCTGGGCGACATGGGCACGTGAAAAAAAGAGTCTCGCTCATCACATCCTCAACACATCCTCATGGTAGACATCCGCCTGCGCGACCTGGACACGTGAAAGCAAGCGTCTCGCTCGAGCCATCCTCAACACATCTTCACGTTCGCCATCCGCCTGGGCGACCTGGGCATGCGAAACCAGACGTCTCGCTCGAGACCTTCTCAACACATCATCATGCTAGACATCCGCCTGGGCGACCAGGACATGCGAAAGAAAATCTTTCTCTCTCTCTCTCGCCCAAATCCTCATGTTAGACATCCGCCTGGGCGACCTCCACACGAGAAAGCAATGAATCCTCATGCTAGGCATCCGCCTGGGCGACCTAGACACGCGAAAACAAGCGTCTCTCTCGAGAGACATCCTCAACATTTCCTCATGCCAGACATCTGCCTGGGCGACCTAGACGCGTGAAAACAAGAGTCTCGCTCGAGACAACCTCCACACATCCTGATGCTAGACATTTGCCTGGGAAACCTGGAAGCATGAAACCAAGCGTCTCGCTCGAGACATCCTCAAGACCTTGGCACGCGAAAACAAGCGCTCCACCGGAGACATCCGCTGAACTCTGGTGCACAAAACAAGTGTCTCTCGAGACATCCTCAACACATTCTGCTCTCGAGAAAGAGACCTCATCAACACTTCCTCATGCTAGACATCTGCCTGGACGCCCTGGACGCCATCCTCAACAAATCCTGATGTTAGACATCTGCCTGGGCAACCTGGAGGCGTGAAAACAAGCGTCTCCCTCGAGACATCCTCAAGACCTGGGCAGGTGAAAACAAGCGCTCCACCGGAGACATCCGCTGAACTCTGGTGCACAAAACAAGTGTCTCTCGAGACATCCTCAACACATTCTGCTCTCGAGAAAGAGACCTCATCAACACTTCCTCATGCTAGACATCTGCCTGGACGCCCTGGACGCCATCCTCAACAAATCCTGATGTTAGACATCTGCCTGGGCAACCTGGAGGCGTGAAAACAAGCGTCTCCCTCGAGACATCCTCAAGACCTGGGCAGGTGAAAACAAGCGCTCCACCGGAGACATCCGCTGAACTCTGGTGCACAAAACAAGTGTCTCTCGAGACATCCTCAACACATTCTGCTCTCGAGAAAGAGACCTCATCAACACTTCCTCATGCTAGACATCTGCCTGGACGCCCTGGACGCCATCCTCAACAAATCCTGATGTTAGACATCTGCCTGGGCAACCTGGAGGCGTGAAAACAAGCGTCTCCCTCGAGACATCCTCAAGACCTGGGCAGGTGAAAACAAGCATTTCACCGGAGACGTTCTCTCAATTCTCGTCCCCAGGAGAGGCACGATCCATACCACACAACAGACGTTTCGCTCGAGACATCCTCAACACATTATGCAAAACAAGCGTTCCGCTCGAGACATCTGCAACACACGAAAATGATGATTTTACCTTGTGTTTTATCGATCGGAATTCCAAATACCAGCGTTTCGCGAGGGACATCCTCAGAATTCAATTCCGCGGGCCCTACGCGACCTCGTGAGTGGTTTAGGGAGCCCTCTCTGTTCTCAACCCCCCAACCCCCCTTCTTCCCCTTCGGGGAGGGGTTTACCCCTCCCCCTACCCCCTCCCCCTGGGCCTGGAGAGGGAGCCCCGCGGGTGCTCAGGGGGGTTTTTTTCGACTCCTGGGAGGGCCAAAAAACAACGACCCTCACGAGGATTCTGGCCCCGACGGGGGGATAAGGAAAAAACCCTCTCCTCTTCTGTGAAGCCAAAATCATTGATTTTACTACGGTTTTGGCCCCATATTGGCCTTCTCAGGGGGCAGCGCTCCTCTTCCTTGCTCTCAAAATCATTGATTTTACAAAGGTTTTGGGCTCATTTGTCTTTCTCAGGGGGTAGCGCTCCTTTGCGCTTCTGAGGAGGGCGCAAGAGGCCCCCCAAGAGGCCCCAAGATGCCCCGAGGAGGCTCCCAAGAGGCCTCCAAGAGGCCCCCAAGAGGCCCCCAAACGGCCCGAAGAGGCCCCCAAGAGGACCCCAAGAGGCCCCCATGAGGCCCCACGAGGCCCCAAGAGGCCCCCAAGAGGCCCCCAAGAGACCCCCAAGAGGCCCACGACGCCCCAAGAGGCCCCCAAGAGGCCCCCAAGAGGCCCCCAAGAGGCCCCCAAGAGGCCACACGAGGCTCCAAGAGGCCCCCAAGGGGCCCCACGAGGAGCCCGAACGACTCACATCAGGACGAGGGGCCCGAACGACTCACACCACGAAGAGGCCGAACGACTCACACAACAAGGAGGGGCCCGAACGACTCACACCAGGACGAGACGCCCGAACAACTCACACCACGAGAAGCCCGAAGGACTCACACCACGACGCGGGCCCCGAACGACTCACACCACGAGGAGCCCGAACGAGTCACACCAGGAGGAGGGGCCCGAACGACTCACACCAGGACGAGGGGCCCGAACAACTCACACCACGAGAAGCCCGAACGACTCACACCAGGACGAAGAGCCCGAACGACTCACACCACGAAGAGCCCGAACGACTCACACCAGGAAGAAGGGCCCGAACGACTCAGACCAGGACGAGAAACCCCAAACGACTCAAACCACGAGGAGCGCTTTCTCTCCCTCCTCCTTCGCCTCGTCCTTCTCCCGCTCCCCCCACAAGGAGGATGTACAAGGAGGCGGGAGGAAGGAGGAACAGGGGAGATATGCGGGGCCCAGCGGACACACGCCTGAACATGATCGACCCACGAACCCGGAAAGGAATGTAGAACTGTAACACATGGCAGCGTTTTCAAGGACACCTGATTGGGTGACGGGCAAATGCAATACTGAAGGTATCGATCTTGATGTACCCTGCCGAGGGCTGTGCTGTGCTGCGCCGTGCTGAATTGCGATGTGCCATGGCGCGACTGTGCTCTATAGCCTCGTGGATCGAGTCCTCCTTTGCATCCGAGTCCTGACCGAACTGATCTGGATCTTAAGCTCGAGCTGCCTGAACACATAGTAGCTGCCCCAGAGCTAATGGACAGGGGAACATGCCAGGAGGACGCGCCGCGAAACGTCCCAAGGGATGCGCCAGGCGACGTGCCAGGGGACGTGCCATGGGGTCGCACCGCGGGACGTGCCAAGGGGACGCGCTACGGAACGTGCAATGGATGTGCCACGGGATGTGCCAGGGGACGCGCGACGCGACGTGCCAGGGGGACTCGGGACGCCCCACGGAACGTGCCAAGGAACGTGCCAAGTTGCATGCTGAGTGCATCGACGTACCGTGAAATGTGCCAATTGCGATGGCCACGCGCGATCGAATCCGAGTGCCGAGGGGGACTCGCCAAAGGACTGCCCCACGGAACGTGCCAAGGAACGGCCAAGTTGCAATGCTGAGTGTCTCGATGTACCGTGCCGAAATGCCAGTGCTGCTGCTGCGCCCGTGCCAAGTGCGACGCGCGCGATTGTGCTCTATAGCCTCGTGGATCGAGTCCTCCTTTGCATCCGAGTCCTGACCGAACTGATCTGGATCTTAAGCTCGAGCTGCCTGAACACATAGTAGCTGCCCCAGAGCTAATGGACAAGGGAACATGCCAGCAGGACGCGACGCAGAACGTCTCAAGGGACGCGCCAAGCGACGTGCCAAGGGACGTGCCATGGGGACGCACCGCGGGACCTGCCAAGGGGACGCGCTACGGAACGTGCTGGGGACAAGCGTTTCGCTCGAGACATCCTGTCAAAATCATCTGAATTCCTACGCGCGGGACGCTGCACGCGCGAGACATCCTCGGAATTCCTGCGAGCGGGACGTGAAAACAAGCATTTCGCCTGAGACATCCTTTGAATTCTGGCCCCCCACGAGGCCACCGCTCGAGACATCCTCCAATTTTGCAAAACCAGCGTTTCGCTCGAGACATCCTCAACAAATTATGAAAAACAAGCGTTTCGCTCGAGACATCCTGTCAAAATCCCAAGAAATCCAAATACCCGCGCGCGGGACGCGGCACGCGCGAGACATCCTTGGAATTCCTGCGCGAGGGGCGCTTTTCCGTGTCGCGGTCGGCTCTGCAAAACCAGCGTGTCGCTCGAGACATCCTCAACAAATTCTGAAACCAAGCGTTTCGCTCGAGACATCCCCAACTCTGCAAAACCAGCGTCTCGCTCGAGACATCCTCAACAAATTCTGAAAAACAAGCGTTTCGCTCGAGACATCCTCAAAAATAATTTCGCCGGCCCTACTCCGTGCGTGCCCGCTCGCAAAATAATTTCGCCGGCCCAAGTCGCAGGGGGGCCGGGGGGTTAACCTACTAAAAGAGAACCCTGGGCCCGCGCCCTTTCCGGGAAAAACACGACTGTCGGCATGCTACGCGAGAGTTGCTGCTGTGAGATGGGCTGGTGGGGATACGCGAAGCGTAAAGAATTCAATTCCGCGGGCCCTGCGCGACCTCGTTACTCATCTCAGATTACGATCGCCGGCGCTGTGCAAGTCGAGGCGGGGGGGGAAACCATCTGAAAGAGAACACTGGGCCCCCGCTCTCTCTGGGAACTAAGACGGCCCAAGAGGCCCCCAAGACGGTCCAAGAGGGCCCCGAATCGCCGAGCTACCGGTCCTAGATGCCAGAGATGGCCTCCTGACAGCCCAAGCGGCTTCCAAGACGCTCGAAGAGGCCTCCAAGAGCACACCAAGAGGGCCCCAACAGGCAACTTTGAATTACTTGTTCTAGGGATTTCTAAAGATTCTGGCGTTCTCCCCTTTTCGGCTTCCCGAACCCACAAGACGGCCCAAGATGCCACCAAGATCGGCACAAGAGGCCCCCAAGAGGCTTCCAAGACGGCCCCAAAACGACCCAAGAGGGCGCAAGACGGCCCTAGAGGCCTCCCAGACGGCCCAGGAGGCCCCCAACACGGCTCTAAGAGGGTACCCTCACAGGAGCCCAAACGAACATTTCGAGCCCAAGGCCCCGAGAAGCCCCCAGGAGGCCCCAAGAGGCCCCTAAGAGAAGAGGCCACCGGGAAACCCGAAGCGACCCTGAAGAGGCTCCCAAGAGGCCCCCAAGATGCTCCCAAGAGGCCCCAAAACTGCCACCCAGAGACCTACGAGCGCGCTCGGAAGAGGCCCCACGAATCATCACTAACTAAGGACTCTGCCCACGTCCCACGTCAGTGTCATCGTCGCCGACGCCGCCGTCGTGGTCGTAGTCCTCCTTAGAGGTCGGCGGCACTGGCCGTGAGGCATTCACAATTCGCGATTCCCATCTCCCTAGCACTTTTCTCTTTTTCGCTCTCGCCCCACCCAGACCCCACCGGATCGCGGCAGCGGTCTCACGGCCCACAGTGCACGTCCATAGCAGCACGCTAGCAGCCCATGGACCAGCGGCTGAACGCACTGTCGGCCTTCAGCAGCACGTCGCACCCGAGCCCAGCACCGCTGCCGCCGCGAACCCCAGGGAGGCAACAGACGCTGGGGGTGCCCAGAGAGCCGGCACCGAGGTCACCCTCAGAGCCTGGTATCCGCAGAGGCTCCTTCTCCAGCCACTTGGCCTCTGCGCTGGGGCCAGCCAGCCGGAGGCGAGCGAAGCAGCTGGCGGCGATGACGAAGAGGACGGCGCCGTCCTCCTCGGAGCGCGCCGATGTGGCCGTCCACGGCCAGAGGCGCAGCGCGCCGCGCAGCCCGGGGGCGAGCGCGACGTGGCCGAGCACGGTGCCGCTCCCGAGGCTGTAGATGTAAAGCCACGACGCGGAGGGTGTGCTCGCCACCACGCGGCCACCACCGTCGGGCGGCCCAGGCACCAGGCTCGCCGTCAGGGGCGCCGCGCCCCCCGCCGCGCAGTGCGCGGCGTGCGCGGGAGGCTCCTGCTCGCGGTCTGGCCAGCGCCAGGTGCGCCACAGCCTTGCCCCCGCGGCGTTCTCGGCGGGGCGCTCCCAGACCCGCAGCTCGCGGTTGGCGAAGCAGGCCAGGAAGCACGCGGGGCCGGAGCAGTCCGCGTCGACGTGGCAGACGGGGCGGCACGGGTGCGGCACAGCGGGCGCCGGCCGCGCAACCAGCCTCGGGCACGAAGCCTCTGGATCGCCGCTGCTGCCGGCAGGCGCGCTGCGCGCCGTGATCTGAAGCTCCAGCAGGGAGCCGGCGGCCGTGCCACACACGAAGGAAGCCGCTGAGGTTGCAGCAAGTCCGGTGACCGGGCTGCTGCCATCGTCTGCCCGCGTGTGCGCTGCCGCAGAGATGTCGTGGAGGCTGAAGATGCTGAGAGAGCCGCTGGAGAACCCGCACACGAGCCACTCGGGGCCCACGAACGCCAGCGCGGTACACGCGCTGTCGCCTGCCACTCTCGCGGCGGGCTGCGGCTCGCCAGCGCCAGCCCCACAGCTCCAGAGCAAGACGCAGCCGTCATCGGAGCCGCTGGCAACCACCGACGGAGCAACCTGGCCGCTGGCCCGTGGGCTTTCAGCGTGCGCCAGCATGCTCGATGCCAGTGCCCGCGACGGCGCTGCGTGGAACGACCGCAGCGGGATACGTACCTGCTCGCCCAGGTGCAAATACCAAACCGTGTTCGCGGCCGTAGCGACAATACACTCGTCGCCAGCTGAGCCCCCGAGCTGCAGGCACGTCACCGCGCCGTCGAGCTGCACTGTCGGCGCGGCACGCCGCGTAGGGAGGTCACTGATCTCGGAGCTCGCCGTGCGGCCGAAGGTGAAGCTGTGGATAGCCCCGCCAGCGCCACACACGAGCAGCGGCCAGCGCGAGCACGCGATGGCGTCGATGCGCTGCCCCTCGCACAGGCTCACACGGCCGAGCAGTTGGTTCTCGCCTGCGTCCCACACCCAGGCGAGCCCGTCGGAGGTGCCCGCCACGAGGAACTGCGACTTCTCTTCGCCGGCCTCCCTCGACAGGCAGAGCGAGGTGAACTCGAGCATGCCTGACACCCCGCAGGAAGGGAATTCCGCCGGCTGGAACCGCAAGCCGTCCACTGGCTCTCCGTCGCCGTCTCTGCTTTCTGGGCACTGCCAGAACGTCAGGGCACCGAGCTCGAGCGTCAGGAACTCAGCTCCGTCTGCCAGCAGAAGCAGATCGCGCGGCGCGTGCCCGAGGTCAGCAGATCCCAGAGGAGCGCCACAGCACCCCTCGCGCAGATCCCAGATGTCGACGCGCCCGCGGGATGGCGTCACACTCGCCGCCCCTGTCACCGCGCCACGCGCCCCGCCCAGCAGCCGCAGCAGCGGGGGCCGCTCCCACCCATGCGCGTGTCGGGTGTACACCTCTGGCAGTTCTAACTGGCGCGTCTGGCAGAGGCTGTCCAGGCACCACACGCTCAGCCACGCTCCACAAGCACAACCAGTGCCGTCGGCCTGCTTGCCTACCGACACGCCTGCCAGAATGGCATCACCGCTCGGGTCCAAGTCGATGGCGCAGACCACAGACCCCGGAATGCCGGCCAGCTGCGCGTCCTGAAGGTGCGCACCGCTGGCCACGCCGGAGCCGCGCTCCGCGCTGCTGGCGAAGCGCTCCACCTGCACCGCTCCGCCGATGCAGTGGCAGAGCAGGCCGAGGCTCGGGCTCCAGGCGAGCGCCTGCGCGCCAGCCGCCGCCACGCTGCAGCCGTAGACGCCCCTGAGCTTCAGCTCCGCCGCAAAGGCCCTCGCCCGCGGCTCGGCCGCGGGGCCTCCGCGGCCCCGCCGGGCCTCCGCCTCTGGCGCAGGCCCGGCGGCCGCTGCGCCCTCGGGAGCGCCAGGCGCCGGCTCGCAGGCGAGCAGCGGCGCATCGGGGCCCTCGGGCGCTGCGGGGTCCTCTGGAGCAGGGGCCGACCCTCCCGGCGCTCCTGTAGTCCTGCCACGACACGTTCTCAGAGCCCCCCCAAAGAACATCTTCTGAGAACAGAAGCAGTGCTCTCGGACCATAATTAGGCCCGCTGTGATAGAACAAGGCAGTCCCGACCAGAAGTGTTCTAAGAACCTGCCGTGGGAGCCACACAAGGTTCTCAGAGCATCGTCTGGTAGGACCACGGGCACGCCAGGACGCCTCGCCACTGCTCGAGTCCTGGGGCGCGGCGTCGCCGGCAGGGCGCCCAGGCTGCGGCGGGTGCTGCTCCTCCCCCTCTGGCAGCGCCGGGGGCTCCTCGGCCGCCGGGGGCTCCTCGGCCGCCGGGGGCCGACGCGCGGAGCCGTCTTCTGGGCGCCCGGGCCGCGGCTGCCGCTGCTCCTCGAGCTCTCCAGAGGCGGCCTCGACGAGGGCCGGAGGGCCCTCGGCGTCGGGCGGGCCGGCTTCGGCAGGCGCGGCAGGCAGCACGTCCCCCGGGGACTCCCAGCAGATCACCTCCGAGGAGCTGACCGTGACGATGCCGGCCGGCATGACGATCAGTCTGTGCGGGGCCACAGCGTGGCCCATGAAGCACTGCTCGTCCAGGAGGTCCTGCGCGGCTGGTGCTGCGAGGCTGGTGCCAGCCACGTGGCCAGACTCGACCTCGTCGGGCGCCCCTGGCGCCCCTGGACACTCGAGATCTTTCGCCCGCGCCCAGGCCACGTGCAGTCGCGCATCAGCTGTGGACGCGAGCAGCGCCAGCGCGGCTGGCTTCTGGCGAGCTGGGCTGGTGAAGCCGGCTGGCTCTGACGCGCTGACCGTGGTGATGGGGCCGCCGGTCATGGCGTAGGTGGCGTACAAGCCGCCAGTCATCATATCGAAGAGGTGCACCCGGGAGTCCGAGGACCCCAATGCTACGAAGCGGCCACCCGCGAAGTCCATCGAGGTGAGCGAGGAGACGGGCACGCGCAGCTTGCACACGGGCTCGAGCTCGGGAAAGGTCAGCAAGAGGGCGCTGCGCCGGTCATGCTGCATGGCCAGCCTCGGTGGCACACAGGCCATGATGCTGCACCCATCGGCGGTTGCCACAGCGGGCGGCAGAGACGTGCGCCTCAGCACTTCGAAGCTTTGGGCCTCGTCGTGGAAGATCAGATTCCCAGCAACATCGCAGGTGCAGATAAAGGTGCGTACCTCCCCCGAGCTCGAGCTGCTCGCACTCACGAATGCTAACGACCCGATCGCTTCAAAGTGGTGCCTGCATTCAAACAACATCTCGGGGCCGCCCACGTCAAACAAGCGCATCGAGCCAGACCGGAAGCCCACGGCGAGCAGGCGGCGACCTCCAGGGTGGAAGGCCACAACCAGGGGCTCATCGTCGGTGACTCTGAACTCGTGCGTCTGGGTCATGGCGCATCCGCCACCCAGCCGAAGACACGCTGCGGCGTGTTCGAGTGCTTGCTGGTTGTCTGGTATGGCTTCTGTATTTTCCAAGGGGCGCGCACACCACCAGCGCGCCTCCTCACAAAAACGCCCCCTAAATCCCACGAGCCCTCCCGGCGCAGATGATTTAGAGAGCATATTTTGTCCCCCAACCCTCCTTGGTTGGGTACTCGTTTTGAATAGAGGACTGGTCGCGTCCTCCTCCTCCTCCTGCCTCCCTCCTGCATCCTACCCGTCTTGCCTCGGGGGGGAGGGAGGCTGCGACCTGTGATACTGTCGCCACTTTCGAGGCCTGATGGGGGGTCCAGCACGGTGACGTCCTACGCGGACTCAAATTAGACCTCGCCGTCCCTGGGGGGGCTGCGATGTGTGAAGCTGTCGCCCCTTTCGAGGCCTGCTGGGGGGTCCAGCGGAGCGACGTCCTGCACAGACTCAAATTGGACCTCGCCATCCCTGGGGGGCTGCGATCTGTGAAACCGTCGCCACTTTCGAGGCCTGCTGGTGGGTCCAGCGGAATGACGTCCTACGCAGATTCAAATTGGACCTCGCCATCCCTGGGGGGCCGCGATCTGTGAAACCGTCGCCACTTTCGAGGCCTGCTGTGGGGTCAAGCATAGCGACGTCCCACGCAGATTCAAATTGGACCTCGCCGTCCCTGGGGGGCTGCGATGTGTGAAGCTGTCGCCCCTTTCGAGGCCTGCTGGGGGGTCCAGCGGAGTGACGTCCTAATTACGCAGACTCAAATTAGACCTCGCCATCCCTGGAGGGCTGCGATGTGCAAGACGGTTGCCACTCTCGAGGCCTGCTGGGGGGTCCAGCAAAGTAACGTCCTACGCAGACTCAAATGGGACCTCGCCATCCCTAGGGGGCTGCGATCTGTGAAACCGTCGCCACTTTCGAGGCATGCTGGGGGGTAAAGCATAGCGACGTCCCACGCAGATTCACACTGGACATCGCCATCCCCGGGGGGCTGCGATCTGTGAAATTGTCGCCACTTTCGAGGCCTGCTAGGGGGGCCATCATAGTGGGGCCCCGCGGTAGACTCAAATGGGACCTCCCAAGTGCTGGTCGCAGAGATACATCAGAGTGAGGGGGCCGAACGGTCATTCACTGTCCCTGGGTGCGTGGCTGTGATGGGATTCCGCGGTGCGGATTCGTGTTGTTGTTATTGGTGTTGTTGTTGTTGTTGTTGTTTGGTGGTTGTTGTTGTTGTTGGTGGTGGTGGTGCTGTTGTTGGTTGGTGTTGTTGTTGTTGGTGTTTGTTGTTGTTGTTGTTGGTTGTTGGTTGTTGGTTGTTGGTTGTTGGTTGTTGTAGGTGTTGTTGTTGTTGTTGTTGTTGTTGTTGGTGTTGTTGTTGTTGTTGTTGGTTGTCGTCGTCCCACCCGCAACCCGCCCCGCGACCCACCCCGCGACCCACCCCGCGACCCACCCGCGACCCACCCGCGACCCACCCGCGAACCACCCGCGACCCACCCCGCGACCCACCCCGCGACCCACCCCGCGACCCACCCCGCGACCCACCCCGCGACCCACCCCACGACCCACCCGCGACCCACCCGCGACCCACCCGCGACCCACCCGCGACCCACCCCGCGACCCACCCGCGACCCACCTTCGACCCAAACCACGTTCAAGGTACAAACCACCATTTTCGGCGCCTGCGGCGGGCTTTTTTTGCATTCCTTCCAGGTGGAGAGCCCGCGACCCACCCCGCGACCAACTCGCGACCAACCCGCGACCCAAACCACGTTCAGGGTACAAACCACATTTTTCGGCGCCTGTGGCGGGCATCGTTTGCATTCGTTTCACGTGGAGAGCCCGCGGCCCACCCGCGACCACGTTCAGGGTACACACATTTTTTTTCGGCGCCTGCGGCGGGCATCTTTTGCATTCGTTCCCGGTGGAGAACCCGCGCCCCACCCGCGACCCTAACCACGTTCAGTGTACAAATCAATGTTTTCGGCGCCTGCGGCGGGCTGCTTTTGCATTCCTTCCAGGTGGGGGTGGAGAACCCGCGCCCCACCCGCGACCCAAACCACGTTGAGTGCACAAACCAATGCCGCACAAGCGCGGCGGCGGATTTTTGCATGCCGTCTGAGCCCGCAACGACCTCTCCAAGCCCCGCGCATCCTCACCAGCCCGTCCAGCAACTTTGCCCTGGCGAATTGCCATGATCTGAGAAGTCGGGGAGCATAAAGTGGAACAAAGGATTGCGTTGCCGTGACCTTGGGAAAGGAGGGGGAGGCAGGAGGAGTAAAAAGGGGACGAGGAGGACGCGGAAGAAGGGAGGATGTAAGGAGAATGTGGAGAAAGAGGAGGAGGAGGAGAAGGAGGAGGAGGAGGAGGACGAGGAGGGGGAGGAGGGGGAGGACGCCCACGACCACGAAGGGAGTGACCCAATTCACATGCAACAAAAAA
The DNA here is from genome assembly GCA_963575745.1 of Prorocentrum cordatum. NCBI lineage: Eukaryota > Dinophyceae > Prorocentrales > Prorocentraceae > Prorocentrum > Prorocentrum cordatum. The sequence continues at coordinate 51,184 of CAUYUJ010015619.1, forward strand.
CAAACAAGTTAGGAGGGGCCAAGGCAGCCGAAGAGATCCTCCTCCTCCACGGGGAGTTCACCTCTCCAGCGCCTGGCCTCGACCTCTGCCCCGAGCTCCACGACCTCCGCCCTCGTCAGACCGAGCAGGGCGAGGCCTCGCGCACGGTCGGCAGCGGGACCCTCGCGGCGCAAGGGCTGAGCTCCCCGAGCAACTCTCGGAGGGCGGTCGCGGCCCTGGGACCAGGCCTCAAAGTAGGGCCTCCACTCCGAGCGAACCTCAGGAGAGGGGGCTCCCGTGTACGCCATTGTGAGCCCTCTAGGATTCCTATGGGCAGGATACCTTCCAGCACGAAATCGGTCAAGGTAGAACCCCCGTCCCCACGACGCGACAGGACGACACCTCAACCGAAGATTCCCCCGTTTCGTGCTGGAATGTGCCATAGCACCGCACGCCGTACAGCACAGCATAGTGTCGTGATACGTGCAGCCATCCGACTCATAAACCACCCCCTGTTCAAGGGAGTGTCCCAGTTGGAGCCATGCTCCTGGGGTCGGGGGGTTCTCAGGAGGCGGCTCACCAGAGTTCGCACCAGGGGTCACACCAGGGACCTCCCCCACACCTGGCGCACCCAGAGGCACCCCGCACTGCGCACTTGGCTCACCATCCCCAGGGTCCGAACCAGGAAGGGGGAGGCCAGGGACCGCGTCCAGGAGGACGTAGCTGAGCCATTCCAACCCTTGATGATCGTTCAGGGCTAAATCTCTGCACTCCGCCTGCTGCCTGGCACTGTACAGCCCTACACGTCGGACGAACTCAGCATATCCAGTCACAAACTGGCGGTCCTCGCGCGAAACTCGGAATGGTTCAGCTCCTTCCTTGGCGAGTCTGTCCGCCTCTGAGTTCCCGAAACGCTGCATTTCCGTGATACGGCCATCCCTAACATCAAACATCGACGAGTGAGACGGGATCTGATGCACCGCCAAGCCCTCTAAACGGTCCCCAATCTCCGCCCACCAGTGGGCTCGGGCCGAGGCCGCACCAGCAGCCCCCGAGAGGTTTCGAAGGCAGCCGACCGTGGCCGCACAGTCCACATGAAGCGAGACCCCTGAGGAGAGGACCGAGCGGCGGGAGAGCATCAGTACAGCGAAATCCTCGCCGTCCCGTGCCTGTTGTCCAGGCGCTTCCCCGAACGGCACGACTCCAAAAAGGGCTGCGAGGGTCCTCCCGAGCCTGTCCAGCACCACAACAGCCCACCCCGCGGTCCCGAGTCCTGTGAGCTCCCCTTCAAAGCCCGACCCGTCCGTGAACACATGGGCCCCCTCAGGAATGAACAGGGGGCCGTCCTGAGGCCACTGATAGTGCCTGGTGCACGGGTCCTGCGGGTCGCGGGGGGGTCGCTCCACCCAGGCCGCAGGGTTGGGGAAGAGACCTCTGCTAAAAAGTTCTCCAGCCGAAGTGGGGAGATGGCCAACCGCACGAGCCGCCCTCTCAACCACGGGATCCAGGTTCTCGCGCCGCCAGGGAGCGAAGGCCACGCACTGAAACCTGCGATGGTACAACGTGCCCCTACCATCTCCACAAAGCTGGCATTGGTCAGGGGCCTCTGGACTGTGCTCGCACACTCTGTGCTGGCACCAGTACACATTCGCACACAGAGCTGACAGAGCTGCCTTATGCGACTTCGTCCACGACTCCGAACACTTCCGCCCAAGGAGCTGATGAATGGGCTGCCAGAACACAGGGCCGCTCCACAACCCGAAATCGAACTGCTTCAACTGCTCCTCCCGCTCTACAGTCCGAACGACCGAGCCTCGCAGGAGAAGGGTGAAAAACTTGGGCGAAAAACGATCAATAGACCACACACGGTTGAGGTCGTCAACCAGGGCCATTCGAGACAGGTCGAAACTCCAGCGGATCCGAGCCAGCTGCAGGAACAGCGCAGCAACAGGCTGGCGGACTTGGCCCCAGGGGGCCCTGCTCCCCTGGACCGCAAGGGCGTCCTGGACACAAGCTTCCAACACTGGTTTCGAAATCGAGCGGGCCCACCAAACACTGACGAATTCCTTTACAGCCGACGCCACCGCCACCAAAAGCGGGTCCCTGAGCCAGAGGCGGGCAGCCGAGAGGAACCTGAAGCCCAGGGAAGTGCCAGGAAGAAGAGGGCCCCAGGATCTCGCAGCTTGGACCCTGAGCTTATGGAGGGTGGTCGGCGGGATCCCCAAAATGTGGGACCCCCACGCAGCTTTAGCCAGCGCTCCCACACGAAAAACTCTACTATGCTTTTCACTTTGCCCCAGTTGACGTAGGGCGCATGCGGTGCTGCGGGCAGCGTCACATCTCGAAGCCTGCGTGCAGACCCGCCTCGCCCTGCCGTCCAGCGAGTCGCCGCCGAGGTCACGGTGGGCGATGACAAGCTTGTCGTCCGATAGCCTCCACCTGGGGTCCTGTACCAATGCAGGCAGCTGAGATTGATCGGACATCATGAATCTAGTCTTTTCCCAATTGATCGGCAACTTCCTCGAGTCCAGCTCAGCGGTGACGATCTCGAAACTCTTGACCGTGTTCTCAACCACCGTCCTGGGGCCTCCGATGGTATGCGTCGTCAAATCATCGACCACATTCAGCGCGCGACACGGAGGCGTCTCCTCAGCCAGGCGCCTGAGGAGGCACAAAGTCATCAGCTTCGCCACTCCCGTTGCCGCACTGCAGCCAGCCACGATCGTACCATTCGGATGACTGACTCTGCTCGTGCCCCCTGTCCAGCGCGCCCGACGTGGTGCCCGATACAGGCAGCAGAGCGCCTTCAGCAAGGCGCCGTCGAAGTTGTAGTGCTCTGCTGCTTCTCGAAGCTGCTGATGACTGACATTCTCGTAAAACTTGCGGATGTCATAGAAAACAGTAATGGCAGACAGCTTCTTCCTTCTGGCGTAGCAGGCCAGCATATTGTGCACGTACGCCGCCTTGTCGCAACTGGTCGTGGCATCTTTTCCCCAGAAGAACTTCGCGTCCACAGACGCCTCCCAACTCTTTACATACTGCCTCCTGCATCTGCTCCAAATGCGTGCCCAGAAACACAAGAGCCCAATCGGCCGTGTGCCTCCTCCTGGTTTAGGCAGAAAAACATTGATCGTGACCCACATGCGTGAGGAGGGGGAGGAGGGGGAGGAGGAGGACGAGGAGGGGGAGAAGGGGGAGGAGGGGGAGGAGGGGGAGGAGGATGATGATGGACGACAATGGGAGGACGATGAAGGAGGCCGATGAGGGGGAGGACGACAATGGGAGGACGATGATGGAAGGACGAGGGGGGAGAGGGAGGACGAGGAAGAGGAGGAGGAGGAGGAGGAGGACGAGGTGGAGGAGGAGGATGACGATGACGATGAGACGAGGACGAGGACGAGGAGAGGAGGAGAGGAGGAGGAGGAGGAGGAGGAGAGGAGGAGGAGGAGGAGCGCCATCGACAGGGAAGGTGGGGGCCACGAGGTCCGCCGGCTCGACGACGCCCGCGTCGCCCGCGCCCGCCCCCTCACTCTTATCCGCAATTGCGGGGTGCTACGTACGTCCATGTCTCGTCATCACCCCCTTTGTAAAGTCGCCCAAGCTACTCATGCCCCGCATTGCGCAGGGGTTGGGTACGTCACCAGGGTACGTAAGTCTCCTTCTTGTTCGAAACCTCTTCTTCCTGGGACGAGGGTCATGGGCTATCACTGGTCCTTGTTCCCATCCCTCCTTGGTTGGGCATTCGTTTTGAATAGAGCACCGCGGTCGCGTCTCCCTCCTCCTCCCGCCTCCCGCCTCCGCCTGCCCTCTCTTCGCCGTCCCTGGGGGACTGAGATCTGCGAATTTGTCGCCACTTTCGAGGGCTGCTGGTGGGTCCAGCGGGGTGAGGCACTGCGCGGACCTGGGGTAAAACTCGCCGTCCCTGGGGGGCTGCGATCTGTGAAACTGGCGCCACTTTCGAGGGCTGCTGGTGGGTCCAGCGGAGTAAGGCACAGCGCAGGCCTGAGGTAGACCTCGCCGTCCCTGGGGGGCTGCGGCGAAACTGGCGCCGCTTTCGAGGGCTGCTGGTGGGTCCAGCGGAGTGAGGGACCGCGCAGGCCTGAGGTAGACCTCGCCGTCCCTGGGGGTCTGCGATCTGTGAAACTGTCGCCACTTGCGAGGGCTGATGGCGGTTCCAGCGGAGTGAGGCACAACGCGGACCTGAGCGAGACCTCGCTGTCCCTGGGGGGGCTGCGATCTGCGAAACTGTCGCCACGTTCGAGGGCTGCTGGTGGGTCCAGCGGGGTGAGGCACTGCGCGGTCCCGAGGTCGACCTCGCCGTCCCTGGTGAGTTGCGATCTGCGAAACTGTCGCCACTTGCGAGGGCTGCTGGTGGGTCCACCGGAGTGAGGCACCGCGCGGGCCTGGGGTAGACCTCGCTATCCCTGGGAGGCTGCGCTCTGCGAAACGGTCGCCACTTTCGAGGGCTGATGGTGAGTCCAACGGAGCGAAGCACCGCGCAGACCTGAGGTAGAACTCGCTGTCCCTGGGGGGGGCTGCGATCTGCGAAACTGTCGCCACGTTCGAGGGCTGTTGGTGGGTCCAGCGGAGTGAGGCACCGCGCGGGCCTGGTGTAGACCTCGCCGTCTCTGGGTGGCTACGACCTGCGATCCTGTCACCACTTTCGAGGGCTGCTGGTGGTCGAGTGGAGCGAGGCACAACGCGGACCTGAAGTGGACCTCACCGTCCCTGGGGGGCTGCGATCTGCGACACTGCCGCCACTTTCGAGGGCTGCTGGTGGGCCCAGCGGAGTGAAGCACCGCGCGGACCTGATGTAGACCTCGCCGTCCCTGGGGGGCTGCGATCTGCGAAACTGTCGCCACGTTCGAGGGCTGCTGGTGGGTCCAGCGGGGTGAGGCACTGCGCGGACCTGAGGTCGACCTCGCCGTCCCTGGGGGGCTGTGATCTGCGAAGCTGTCGCCAATGTTGGGGGCTGCTGGCGGGTCCAGCGGGGTGAGGCACCGCGCGGACCTGAGGTAGACCTCGCCAGCCGTTGGGCTGCGATCTGCAAAAATGTCGCCATGTTCGAGAGCTGCTGGTTGATCCAGCGGGGTGGAGCACCGCGCGGACCTGAGCGAGACCTCGCTGTCCCTGGGGGGGGGGGGCTGCGATCTGCGAAACCTTCTCTACTTTCGATAGCTGCTGGTGGGTCCAGCGGAGTGAGGCACCGCGCAGGCCCGAGGTAGACCTCGCCGTCCCTGGGGGGGGGCTGCGATCTGCGAAACGATCTTCACTTTCTAGAGCTGCTGGTGGGTCCAGCGGAGCGAGGCACCGCGCAGACCTGAGGTAGACCTTGCCGTCCCTGGGGGGCTGCGCTCTGCGAACCCGTCGCCGCTTTGGAGGGCTGCTGGCTGGTCCAGCGGAGCGAAGCACCGCGCAGACCTGAGGTAGAACTCGCTGTCCCTGGGGCGGGGGCTGCGATCTGCGAAACTGTCGCCACGCTCGAGGGCTGTTGGTGGGTCCAGCGGAGTGAGGCACCGCGCGGGCCTGGTGTAGACCTCGCCGTCTCTGGGTGGCTGCGATCTGCGATCCTGTCACCACTTTCGAGGGCTGCTGGTGGTCGAGTGGAGCGAGGCACAACGCGGACCTGAGGTGGACCTCACCGTCCCTGGGGGGCTGCGATCTGCGAAACTGCCGCCACTTTCGAGGGCTGCTGGTGGGCCCAGCGGAGTGAAGCACCGCGCGGACCTGATGTAGACCTCGCCGTCCCTGGGGGGCTGCGATCTGCGAAACTGTCGCCACTTTCGAGGGCTGCTGGCGGGTCCCGCGGAGTGAAACACCGCGCAGACCTGAGGTGGACCTCGCCGTCCCCGGGGGGCTGCGATCTGCGATCCTGTCGCCACTTTCGAGGGCTGATGTGCGACCAACGGAGTGAGGCACCGCGCAGACCTGAGCCAGACCTCGCCGTCCCTGGGGGGCTGCAATCCGCGAAACTCTCGCCACGTTCGAGGGCTGCTGGTGAGCTCGCCACTTTCGAAGACTGCTGGTGGGCCCAGCGGAGTGAGGCACTGCGCAGACCTGAGCGGGACCTCGCCGTCCCTGGGCGGCTATATCATGATGGCGTTGCCCCGCCGACGTTTCAAGCCCCTTGGCCACAGTCTCCTTTTGGACCTTGCGTCTTCCTTAGTGACTCAGGGGTTCACTTAGTTACTCATCGTTTTTCCCTTGATTGGGGACCTGCGAACCTTCCGACTGCCGCTCGCAGAAATATATGCGTCCATGTCACGTCGCCGCCTTCTCGTCAAAGCTCCCAAGCTACTCCTGCCCGGTATTGCGCAGGGATTGGGTACGTCGCCAGGGTAATCCCACCAGCCCTTTAGGGCGTAGGTGGTCTAGAGCGTTTCCTCTGCCAACCCCCCTTCTTTCCCTTCGGGGAGGGGTTTACCCCTCCCCTTACCCCTCCCCACTGACCTGGACGAGGCGTCCCGCGAGGTGTCAGGGCGCCCAAGATGGCTCAAGACGGCTCCAAGAGCGAAAAAGCGAGAAAGCACAAAACATTGATTCCACCTAGGTTTTGGAAGGATTTTGGCCTCTTGGGGGGGCCCAAGAGGCGCTTCGAGGCACTCTAGAGGGGCAACCCTAATTGGAGCTCCCCCCTTCTTTGATAGATCTCCTCCAAGATGGCCCCAAGAGCGCCCCGAAGGCTCCCAAGAGCGCCCCAAGAGCGCCCCAAGAGGGCCCCGAGAGACCCCAAGAGGCCCCCAAGAAGCCTCTAAGAGGCTGCCAAGAGACCCCCAAGAGGCCCCAAGAGAGTTCAAGATGGCCCAAGACGGCTCCAAGAGCGAAAAGGCGAGAAAGCAACAAACAATGATTTTACCTAGGTTTTGGAAGGATTTTGGCCTCTTGGGGGGCCCAAGAGGCGACTCGAGGCACTCTAGAGGGGCAACGCTAATTGGGGACCCCCTCTTCTTTGATCGATCTCCTCCAAGATGGCCCCAAGAGCGCCCCGAAGGCTCCCAAGAGCGCCCCAAGAGCGCCCCAAGAGCGCCCCAAGAGGCCCCAAGAGGCGCCCAAGAGGCCTCCAAAAGGCTCCCAAGAGACCTCCAAGAGGCCCAAGAGGCTCCCAAGACGGCCCAAGACGGCTCCAAGAGCGAAAAGGCGAGAAAACACAAAACATTGATTTTACCTAGGTTTTGGAAAGATTTTGGCCTCAAGAAGGGCCCAAGAAGCGATTCGAGGCACTCTAGAGGGGCAGCGCTAATTGAGGACCCCCCCTTCTTTGATAGATCTCCTCCAAGATGGCCCCAAGAGCGCCTCGAAAGCTCCCAAGAGCGCCCCAAGAGCGCCCCAAGAGAGCCCCAAGAGGCCCCAAGAGGCGCCCAAGAGGCCTCCAAGAGGCCCCCAAGAGACCCCCAAGAGGCCACAAGAGGCTCCCCGAGATACGCAAGAGGCCCCCGGGACCGCCAAGAGGCTCCAAAGACGGCCCAAGAGGCCCCCAAGCTCGCCATTGTCCTCCTCCTCCTCCTCTTTTTCTTCCTCCTCCCTCCTCCCCCTCCCCCTCCTCCTCCTCCTCCTCCTCCTCCTTTTCCTTTTCCTCCTTCTCGTCCCCCTCGTCCTCGCAGTCCTCCATCTCCTCCTCCTTATCTTCCTCCTCCTCCTCCTCCTGCTCCTCCTCCTGCTCCTCCTCTTCCTCCTCCTACTCCGACGACGACGGCTCCTCCTACATCCTCCCCCTCTTGGGGTATATGGCGGCTCACCCCGCCCTTTGTTCTTCTGCATGCTCCCCCGCTCGCCCAAAAAGGGGCCCCAAGAGGCTCCAAGAAGCGCCCCAGAGGCTTCCAGGATGATCCCAAGAGACTCCCAAGATGCCAAAATCCATCCAAAACTTTAGAAAAATCAACGTGTTTTGCTTAGGCCTGAAGATGGCTCCAAGATGGCCCAAGAAGGCACCAAGAGAAGCCCAAGAGAGCTCCAAGACGGCCCCAAGAGCGCCCAGGAGCGCTCCAATATTGCCTCAGGTGGAGTCCACGAGGCGATTCGAGGCACTCTACAGGGGCAGCGCTAATGAGCGACTCCCCTTCTTTGATTCATCCCCTCCAAGATGGCTCCAAGAGCGCTTGGAAAGCTCCCAAGAGCGCCCCAAGAGCGCCCCAAGCTCCGAAGGAACCTCAAAACTCTCTTTCCGAAGAGGCCCCCCAGCTCGCCATTGTCCTCCTCCTCCTCCTCCTCTTCCTCCTCGTCCTCCTCCTCCTCCTCCTCCTCCCCTTTGTTCTTCCTCATCCTCCTTCTCCTCCTCCTCCTCCTCCTCCGACCTCTTCCTCATCCTCCTCCTTTTCTTCCTCATCCTCCTCCTCCTCGTCCCTCCTCCTCCTCCTCTTCCTCCTCAGCTGCAGATTTCTCCTCCATTCCTCCTCCCTCTTTTCCTTCCTCCAATTCCTCGTCATCCTCCTCCTCCTCCTCCTGATATCCCCCTCCTCAGCTGCCGATGTCTCTTCCATCCCCTCCGGGAAACTCCAAGAGGCGCCCAAAAAGCCCCAAGAGGCCCCAAAAGGGTTTTAAAAAAAGCTCCAATATGCTCCAAGAGACTCCAAAATATTCCCACAAACCTCCTCCTCCTCCTCCTTCCTCGTCCTCGTCATCCTCCTCCTCCTCCTCCTCCTCCTCCTCCTCCTCCTCCCTCCCTCCTCCTCCTTCCTCCTCCTCCTCCTCCTTCATCCTCCTCCTCATCCTGCTCCTCATCCTCCTCCCCCTCCTCATCCGCATCAGAAATCGCCATATAACTTCTCCCCGGGCGCCGACATCGCCATATAATTTTCATGTGTTCGCAGGCGCGTTCGATGGCACGCATTCACTCACAGGAGGAAGAGGCTCTGGTACGTTTTAGAAGACCTCCTGGAAAGCATTTGTAGGGGATGTCTCGTGCGAATCGCTTACTTAATTGATGTGTTCGAATGGCAGGGGGCGAAGGAGATGACAGAACGTGAGAAGAAAACGCCTCTCAATACTGCCAAACAGAGCCTCGCATATGCAAGGTGATCGCAACACCGCAGCATAAATCGTTCTTTATTATTTTTCCCCGGGCACCGACATCGCCATGTATATTTGATGTATTCGAAGGGCCGTCCGCAGGCACACGCACGCACACGCACTCTCAGGAGGAAGAGGCTCTAGTACGTTTTAGAAAACCTCCTCAGAAACAGTTGCAGGGGGATGTCTCGACCGAAACGCTTACTCATCTGATGTGGTCGAGTAGGAGGGGGCGAACGGGACGGTGGCGGATGTGCCGAAGGCAATTATATACCAATTAAATACTGATGGGGACCCACTGGGAAACACATCGGTATAAGAACTTCAATCCTCGACACGGAGACGGCGGCAGCGTCGGTGAGGATGGCGATGACGAGCGGTATTTTTCACCTGAAGTCTTATGGGAGCGGCCGGTTCAAGGTCCGCCTCCTTTTTATGTGTGTTTTCGGTTAAAGGCCTGCTGGGAACAAAATCCGCTCCTGCGCGCGGGCGCGCCTTTGCCTCCACAAGGGGAGGAGGTGGATTGAGGAGGACGAGGAGGATGAGGAGGAGGAGCGCTTACTTATCTGATGTGTTCGAGTAGGAGGGGGCGAAGCAGATGGAAGAACGCGTGGAGCAAACGGCCCTCACGAAAAGTTCGCTTGAACGTGCAGATGCGTAAACGCACGGATTGAAACTCGGAGAACCGTCAGTGCAAGTTCCACGAACGCTCATCGAGCGCGAAGATCACCTCGCGGTGGCCAATACGTATTCGCACAGCGCCGAGCGCGGAAGAATCGCAACCAATTCTGCATCATAACGATAACCAACTCATAGGACTGCCTCAGACAAGCCAGAGCGCGAACGTCGCGCCACGAGCACCACGCGATCCGCAAACTTGATTCGACAAATGACAGCGACCAGCGTCTCTCAAGACGGCCCCATGCCATCGCAGATACCCTACAGCGCAGAGCGCGTCTTGCAAAATCCACGCATGTGCGCCAACCGAGCGACGCCGCGCGCCATCACTTAGGCGCTCCGGCCCCAAGCCTTTCTCCACCAGGCAGGCTGCGGATTCAGATCGTCCAGGAACTTTCGATCATCGGCGGTTATTCCTGTGTCGCTGCCCGGCCAGCGCTTCTCGTGATACACGACCGCGGCCAACGGGCACTTCTCTTGGTGTATGGGGCAAAAGCATTTGCAAATGCGCTTGCTGCCTTTCAACTTGCCGCGCAGTTCTTTCACACGCCTCGCCGCTGCCGCGGTGCACTCTATGCACACGAGCTTCGGCTGCGAACGGTATTTATAATTGTTGAGCATCTCCCTGTCGTATTTCTTGGCTCCAAAATGGAACTTGCATTTCTGGCGCGCGTACATCTCCACGTCATCCGGGTGGTATCCCAGACTGCGGCAGGGCTTGCAGACGAGAGAACTGTCTGTCGATCCCTATGGTGCTCGCGTTCATTCTTGGACCAGCTGCTCTTTTCATACGCATGCTTACAGGCACCGCAGCGCAGCTTGCTCTGGCAGTTCTTGCACACTTTGCGGGAGTCTTTGCGCCGGACCCAATTCTTCAACAAGTCTGCGTCGAATCTGGAACTGCCCAAGATCTCGAGGCACTCCGCGCACTCGTGCTCCTCATACTTACCTTTCGTCTGAGGCGTATGCCCACGCTCCGCGCAGTTCGGGCACACGAGGTCTCGATCGGCATGGCGGTGATGGCTAATCAGTTTAGACTTCCAAGTGTTTGCCGCGAACAAGTTCTTGCAAACCGAGCACCCGTGGTTGCCTGCAGTCAACTTGCCTTCCCACGTGCGCTCCTTGCACCGTTTGCACGTGTCAGATCCACCTGGAATCATTTCTTCCGTCGCTTCTTCAAGATCTCGGCTGTCCCGCTTGCGAGATGCTCCGTCCGGAGTCATATCCGCCTGCGCCGAGCGCGATGCGTCCGCACCAACAGCCTTTTGGCAATCCAGGCACCTCGTCCACATGCCCTGCGATACATACTTGGGGTAGAAATCATCGGCCTTCTGGACGCCGAAGCTGGCGGCGTCGAGCATGTACTTCTTCTTCCCCTGCAGGTAGCAGCTAGCGCAGATGTGCTTCAAGGTGACGGGGTCGCTCTTCTCTGCCTCAGCAACCTCCTCATCTCCGTCTTCAGCCTCCCACTCCAGCAGCGCTTCTTCCCACGTGATATCCCCCGACAATTTCCGTCTGAGCCGCTCCGGCCCCGTCGGGTTGCCACGGGAGAACAGGAACGTGGAGAATGCCTGGAGTACGCATATTTTCAATAAGAATTTGACTCTGGACAAACACACGTACGCGGCGATCTGCGAGGTCATCGACACCTTGCTAGATGTGTGCTGGAGATCCACAAACGCCGCCTCCAGAGTGGCCCCTTGGATCATGTGCGCAGTCGACCCGAAGTCTGGAAGGAACCAGAAGCCCGTGCGCCGAGCCTGGATGCCTGTGTGCTTGTTGAGTTTCCACGTTCTGGATTTCCTTTTCAACGGGTAGATACCGGGGCCAAGGTTGCCGACGCGCCACTCGGCCTCGGAGAAGTACAGGTAGATTACGAGTGGCAGGGTGTCCAGCACGAACTCCCCCTCGATCTCCTCGGACCCGCAATCAGGAGGAAGTACCCACCCGTGAATGCTTCCTTTGCGGCCTCTGTATAGCTGCCTGCTGCGGTCGACGTTCTCTGTCAGGCGAATCGGCATTCCTTTCGCGAGAGGATAGATGCTGGGAATGTGGCTCGTCTCTTGGTCGTGCCTGCGAAGCCACCCGAAGCGCTTCTCGTTCAGAGCCTCCAGTGGCAAGTCCCGATCGCCTGGATGCAGTGGCACGTCTCGAGCATAGCACCACGACAACTGCACGTTCTGCTGTTTCGCGAACTCCTTCGCACGCAGGTTGGTGGCAAAGTATCTCGGAACGTTAAACGTGTACAATGCTGGCGCTCCAGTGAATGGCGGTCTGTGGAGCGCCGGATCGAGCGATGTCAGATCCGTCAGCACTCTGTGTCGCCGTTTGCGCTCTTCGCGGCACTGCTCGCACTCCGCTTCTTCGGATCGCAGGAAACTCGCCATGTCTTGGCAGCCGCGCAGGAAGTGCTCCTTCCAGTCTGGGCGGAACTGGCCGATGACTAAGTCCTCCTCCACGCGGACGGCGCACGCGCACGCAGGGCCGCCGCGGAACCTCGTGGGAGAAGTCAACGTCGGGAGGCCGTGGAAATAGCTGTAATCCGCCTTGGACAAGTCCCCGACTCTGCACTGCGTCAATACGTTGTTGTACCACTCGTCGTCGCACCGCATGAGCTGAGTCAGCTGCCAGAACTTCCTGATGGTGTCTGGGTTTTCTGCTTCCCCCCAAAACATCTCCATGGCTTTGAAAGCAAGAGTTCCGCCGGGAACGCATGCCGGGTTCGAAGCCAGGAAAGTGCCTGTGACAGGGTGCAACTGCCAGAAATCTGCGCACATGACCACATTGACACCCCCGAACGCTCGCGTGGACTGCTGATCTCGGCTGGAATGGCCAGGCCTCTTCTTGTAAGTGTTTTCTTGGATACGCACTGCTTTCGTCACCTTTTCTCTCAACTTGCCCAACAGTTCTGCGTCCATCATACTTACCTCGTCGATGATGATCACGCGGAGAGCCTGGCACTTCATGGAAAGTATGTGCATGTCCCCCAATCCGGGCCCTCCATCGCTCGTCACAAGTATGCCGCTCCAGTGGTGCACCGTGTGTCCGCTGATCTGCGCGGCCATTGCGTTCTGGAATGCCAGGCAGACAAACTGGGACCCGTGCTCCCAGCCGAGGCCATCCTCCATGAGTTGTCTCATCCACGTGATCACAGCGCTCTTGCCTGTGCCAGGAAATCCATGAACCAGGTCAAGCAGAGGCTCTCCGGAGCCGCGGTTGATGTGATCGCCCAGCTGTTCCCGTCTCTCTGTTTTCAGTCGTTCAGTAAAGTGTTCGAGGAAGTCTTGCTGTTCGCGGTTCGGTCGCTTCGTTCCGGACATAATTGCGCTCAAGGCATCGTCGATGCTTCTTTCATCTTTGGAAGGATTATACATGGCATTCCTGCGCCTCTGCTCGTTGAACGGGTCCTCGAACTTGTCTGTTTTCTTGGTCTGCGTGGTCAACGCGTCCAGATGATCCTTGTACTCGTTCTCGTGCATGTTGCCAGGGCTCCCTCGGTCACTGGCATCAGTGGTGCACACATCTGTTTTCCATACCTTTTCACCGATGCGATGGCTATGTTGGTACTCCTGGTTCCGATTTCGGATGCGGCCTGCAGTCACTGCTTTCTTTTTCGACACTGGGCGGACTGCTGCACTCGTCGGTTCTTCTCCTTCGTCCTCCTTCTCAGGACCCGTGGCCGCGCCGAGCGCGTTGCTGCAAAGCAGTTCTCGGAATTGCTCACAGGATCCGCCGCCGTGCCTTCGGGCACGAATGGGCGCGTCCTCAAGTCCTTCGCCCAATCCCCCGAGCTTCCGCTTTCAGCCCAAGATGGCTCCAAGACAGCCCAAGAAGGTTCCAATATGTCCCAAGAGAGCTTCGAATATCCTTCCCAAGCCCCAGGAGCCCAAATCATTGATTTCCTTTGGGTTTGTGAAAGCTTTTAGCGTTCTCGCTTTCTCATCGCCCCGGCGCTCCAAGACGGCCCGCGAATCTCCCAAGACCGCTCCAATACGGCCCAAGAAGCTCCCAAGAGCGCTCCAAGACGGCCCATGAGGACGCGAAGAAAGCCCAAGACGCCCACAAGACGGCCCAAGACAGCCCCAAGACAGCCCAAGGAGTGGCCCAAGAAGGGAAACACGAACCGAAAATCCAAGCGTTCCGCCCCTAGAGGCATCCAGGAAGCCCCAAGACGGTCCCAAGAGGCGCCACGATGCTTCCAAAAGACTCCAAGAAGCCCAAAGGAGGCTCCAAGAAGCTCCAAAACGATTCCTTAGATGCGTCAAAAAAAAACTCAGAGAAGCTTTCGAGAGGCATCTCACGAGATCCCAACAAACGTTCACGAAGCTTCAGAATCCCCGCTCAGGATCGGTGGCGGATGTGCCAAAGGCAATTATATACCTTCATCGGCGGCAATTCGGATTCGTCCTCCGTGGCGTCGGCCTCGCTCTCCGCTTCGTCCGCCGCCCCTCCGGATGCCGCCATCGTGTTCAGCAGGAAGCTCTTGATTAATCTGGCTGCACTTTCGCTGACCACATTCCCCCGCACGTATTCAGACCACGCGGTCCCCCAGTCGATCTTGTCTTGCAAGGGTGCGGGAGGAGCCGCTGGTCTTTTCTTCCCTATTTTCTTGGGAGCAGCGAGCTCTTGCTGCAACGATGACTGCTTCAGACCGAGATGGCTGAGGTGAGGCACTGTTGCATCACCACCTGCGAGTGTCCATGGCCGGAAGAACAGGCTACAGTATTTCGCATTGAACAAAGACCCCTTGTTCACGCTCGGTAGAGGCAAGCCGTCGATTACCACCACATCAGGTCGACGCTTCCGAACCAGCGCCCATGCGTGGCGGAAAACCTGGATTTCTTTCGGAAACAAGAAGTACTCGCTGGAAACAGGAGGGTCGATTGCCTTATAATGAACCTCTGGCCTGGCCGTGTGTTTGCCGCCAGTGTATTCCTTAGTCTTTATGAGCTGCTTCCCTGCCTCAGTCCATTCCGTGCGCTCCTGTTCGTCGCGATGCTGGTAATGAGTGGGAATAAGCAGCGGAACGCAGCGCCACTGCCTCATAAACTCGTAGGGGCACAGCAGCCCCCAGGGATGCTCCAACGGTCGATATCCATATGCGTCAATGTCATTAGGTCTTGACCGGTCCGTGCGCACGTTCGGCTTCGGCGTGGGCGGCACGTACGTCGAGTGCCCGCTATCACTCATATGTTTTTCTTGCGTGTCGAGGCGGCTCATCCACGATCTGCCGTCAGTGGAGCACGAGCTAAACGTACGAATACACTCTGCAAAGAGGACGTCATTCGGATGGTAATTGCGGCACAGATTGAACACCTGAGGGGCAACGACATGGGGGGACAAGCTCAGGAGGGAAAACATCGACCTGGAATCGGCGATACATCGCCGATACGTCAGCGAGAGGCCCCCGATAGCGACACCCACATTCCTGGGCGAGGTTGGGCTGTCAGGCCCCCATGGACGATGAATGGGCGATTGGAAATCGAGGCATTCCCCCTGAGCTTATCTCACCCTGTCGTTCCCCTGAACACCTCCACAGCTCCGCGGTATGTGCTGTTCATCTCCAAGTCGGTCACCATTCTACCGCTGGCCGCCCGGAGCTGCGCTGCTTGGCCTCTTCCTTTAATCTTTTCTCGCAGTGTGAACAATTTATCGACGCACTTCTTCGTCTCGAGCGTGCCCGCCGGTTGACGCTTCCCGATGTACCCGCCGAAATAACCCATCGTCACAGTCTGAGTGCGCTGCGCCGCTCGGGTAGCATTCCTGAGGCTTTTCTTTTTCATGATGCAACGTTTTCTTCTGCAGCATTGCTCGTGCGTCTTGTCGATAATCGGTAGTCTATCATTCGGCTTCACATCGCTGTTGCTGCCGGCAAACGCCACGCAGAGGCCAGGCATGCATCCGTTGACCCAGGCCTCATTGCGCATGCCGAGAGTCTGCCCCAGCCAGTTGCGGACGCCACTCGTCCGCAGCTTGAACTTCTTCGCTAGGCCTTTACACACCAGCAAGGGCGCCGTCATCCACTCAGGCGAGACCCGGTTTGTCCAAGGCGCCTCGTGCTTGCATTCTCTCTTGTTGCTCTTGCTCGCGCACGCATTCGGGATCAGGCGCTTCTCCTGGTTTGTTTTCGGGTCCACGACAAGACGGTGGATGTGGTGCTGGCAGCGGCTCTGGAAATGCTGGAAGGCTTTGTTGAACCACGCCTGGAATTCAGCTCCTTCGCTGGTGTTGACGGGCGACGTCGCCCTATCCTGCGCCGAGCGCGTGGAGGACTCTGGAGCGTCGCTCGCGTCAGCGTACAGAAAATGCGGGAGCCTTCCCAGCTTGAACTCACCCCAGCGCGGAGCGGTTCCAGAGCATTCGGTCTGCTCTGAATAGGTGGGGAAGTTTTTCTCCAGAGACTCCCTGTCGTGATTGAACTGCTGCACGTCCGGGTAGCTCTCGCAACAGATTTCCCCAAGGAAATGTTTCAAATCGTTCGCTTGCACCAATCCTTCTTCGAGCTTTCCGGCTATCTCCTTGAGAGTGGCGTACTGGTGCAGGCGCTGCACGAACATGAAGAAGTGGTAATGCAATCCCCCGGTGCTCTTCTGCGCCTCGACGGCTCCGAACAGAGCGTCGACGCGACCGGCAATGCCTCCCATTGCTTCCGCGGAACTGCCCAGGGCATCCTGACAGGGCCACGCGGTCTCCGAGCAATGAGGGCATTTCGGACACATGCGCACGCCCAGCATTGTGGCCAGGACGGTTCTGATCTGCACGAAGAACGCGTTGGCTGCGGACAGGGGGTCTTCCGCAAGAAACAAACGCCGCAAATCATACCCTGGTACTTCAAACTCGACTTCTTCGTCTGACTGCGGCTCGGCACCTTCGAACTTATCTTCAGTCGTCGGCTCCAGGCTTGGCGCGGCTTTACCAGCCCACTTCTTTCTGTTGCTGGCAGCGACAAAAGGATCGTCCTGGCGATATCTGCTCAGTCTGCAGGCCAAGTCCGCCAGCCCCCTTGCGGGGTTACAAGGCTGTAGGCTTCGGTTTGCTGATTCCTGCACCAGTTGCAGTTTCCCGATTGAAATGTGATACCTTTACTTTTTCTGCCTACTGTTACTTGTTGTGGAACGCGCGAGGGGGGAGGGGGCCCAGAACGTCCTGGTTTCGACGCCCCTCCGGGATTCTGAGAATTCCTGGGAAAAAGGAGCGTGGGACACGTGAAAATACGCTAGATTCGCATCCTCGAGGCTGCAATCCCTAGCTCTTCCATAGCCCATGTTCTGAGAGGGGTGCCGGCGGCAAGGTGCGAAGCCCTTGCGGATAATTGCGTCTCTCTCCCGGGGAGATCGTGCAGAAAATGCCGTTCCCATAATTGACGCAAGCCCAACGCCCAAGATGGCCGATCTTCGTCCGTATTTCTTGCGCGCCTGGGATGGCGCCGCACCGAAAGCGGAAGTCTGCCAGGAGCCTTCGTTGAAGGTTGCTCAAGTTCAAAGCGAAGGGCAACTTGCTGGCATCATTGTTTATTCTGCATACCTTCCCCTTCGGGTCGATGTACTTCCCTTTCCCGAGCTTCTCAAACAAGTCCGCCGCGGCAATGGCTGCATCCATGTCGACCACCTTGCCGCTCTTGCCATCCTGCGAGTCTGTCTTGACGCTGAGGCTAATGCCTAGATTGACGCTCTCTCGGAAGAACAAATTCCACAGAGCTGGCGTGAACCCCCAATGACGGCGGAACTGGCCCTCTATCCTCTGCGGCAGCCCACGCACGAGGTCTCGGAGCTTTACTGCGCACGCGGGACCCACTATGGAACACATGGAAGGGAGCTTCTTCTGCGCAGAGCGCGATGGCAGCGGGCGCCACATTTCTCGCAGGGATTCGCGGTTCTCATGCGTGGGGAGGTCCCTGTCTTCAGGTCTACGCCACCGACTCTTGGTCGGGACATCGTAGCCGCCGACAGCGCAAGGTAAAGTGTAAGGAAAAGCCATACCCAAATACCAAGCATTGAACTGGTCCGTCATTTCCGTGCCAGTCGTCATCTCGAGATCCCCGAACTTGCTGAAAATATGCTTGTAGTTCTCGTGGATGTTGGCCTGGCTGCGACTGCTTCGCTCAGGAACGATGTGATGCGGTCTCGATGTTCTTTCCCACTCCTGCGTGCTCTTGGGCGCTTCGGGAGGAGTTGCCACTTTGTTCTGCACGATAGACTCTTTCGCACGCTCCAAATGTCGAACAGCTTCCTCCACCGCCTTCGGAATGAACCGAACAGTTCCGCACTTGTCCGGGTACTTCTGTTTGTATCGCTCGCGCAACCGAGCGCCCACCATGGACTCAGAATTGACGCCGTCCATGTCGTACCCAGGATACCCCGTTTCACGCATGATTTGGGTAAGTTCTTCCAGCACATCTATGCGCAGGGCCAGGCCTTTCAGATGGAGCGCGAGATCTTTGCTACCTCCCACTATGTGCACGTTCACCAGCATGGCGAGGATCTCTTCGCTGTGCGGCAAACCCAACTCTTCCTGCAGCATCTTCATATTGTTCGGACCAGTACTGCTTGCATGCCGGCTTGCCTGGCGACAACACTTCTCGATATCTTCCCACGGCATAGAAAAGCTGAATAAGTTTCCCTTGACTTGAGTTCTGCCCTGTGCCTTCCCCAAGGGCACGTCGATGAGGTTGCCGAACGGAGCTTCAAGATAGTACACAAGCATAGTGCTCCACACCGTGCAGCAGGCAGCGCACTCCAGCCAAGTAACGTCTTTCTCGACAATATAGCGATTCACATGGCTGTAGAAGTGATCATTGCTGATGCTCATGGGGATCGTTCCGCCATCCCGAAATGGAGATGTCGCGTTGTGATCACGGAGGCTCTTCCAGCAAACCTCACACACGGGCACATCGCACTCTCCACAAAGCTTCCTGATAAATGGCTCGGTGATGAAATCGTCCGTGGGGTGATCGGGCTCTGCTCGGCAGCAGATGTCTTCCGTGCACCCAAAAAGCTTCCCTTCGTGCCCGAGATGCTCCATGCGGATGGCCCAGCGAGACACGTGGCGCTCCCGATTGTCCATATGCTCCTCCAGCGGGCGATCTTCGATGAGCTCTTTGTTTTTCCAGGGGTACGTATTACCTTTGGAATCTCCAAGATCAGCTCCGTAGTATCGCCGCTTCCACAACTCGTAGCTGCAATTGTTTAGCAGAGTACCTGGGAACTCTGTCTCAATGGCGCTGAAGTCAGCCTGCGTGTAGTAGCGGATCTCGGTATGGCATGGCGGAGACTGGTTCGCCTGATCGTTCGTCAAGTCAACGACGGGATACCCCGCGCACGTGGTGCGCTGCTGGGCACAGATGAAACAGGTGAGACACTGTATATGTTCGTCGTTGTATCTCTGGGCAAGAATATTCAGAGAACGCCGTGTTACTGACAGCCCAAGAAGCGGCCATCTTTCTCTTTCAGCCACGGCAATGGCTTCGGATACGTAAGTGATGTTGTCCATCCAATCCATGTCGTCCACGCAGATGTTGCCGAGCTCTTCCTTGTGCGTGCGGTCCATGGCACCTCCTGCAATGTGGTGAACGAACGCCGTACGGTTGCTCGTGTGGAAATTGCAGGGCCCATCCGAGTTCTTCTTATAGGGGCAAGAATACAAAGGCAAGTGCGTTCCAGTGCTCAGATCTGAACCAGTAAGTTCCACTCCATCGGCGCTCGAGGGCAATGTTGGCCGCCGCCGCAGCAATCTCCGAAGTTCTGTGCAGCGCTTCGAAATCACGTCCATTTCCGTGGGCAGCCATCCTGAGGGCGGTGCTTCGAGAGCTCGTACAGAAAAATAGATGTCGTCTTCGCCTTCTTCTTCGGCTCCGTCGCTCGTCGAATCCTCGCTGATGTCCACGCTCGACTCTGAGCCGGGCGGCGCAGGCGCTGCCCCCGCCTGCTGAGCCGTCGTGCCGTCGTGGGCTTCTGGGGAACCGCCGGTGCATGCGAAAAAGTCCATCACGTCAAAGGCGCAGCTTGGCGCAGAAGCCTGCGCTCGCTTCAAAGCAGATTTCTCCCGCAAGCTCTCTGCGTAGCCTGACGGAGCCTCGAGAGCCGCCTCTCCCGGAAGTGCTACTCCCGTTTTCGCTCGTTTCTGGGCAGGCAATGCGTCTGACGCGCTCCACTCGGCCGACGCCGCGGCGATCAGCGCGCACGCGCCATCTGGCGCGAGGACCCGCGAGAAACCATGATCCCGATTGCAATGATTGTCCGAACATTGTCCTGCACGGAGACTCGGCATGGCTACTCCGCGTCTGGCAGAGCGCTCAGCGCATTCTGGTCTTTTCTGCGGGTGCGGGGCTGGAGCTGGCGGCGCCCCCTCGCAATCTGCCGCCCGAGCGAGCGATCGTTCAGGCGCTGCTTGGCTGTCGGTCCTCTGCATCGCCGCTTCTGCGGCTTCCTGTCTCGCGCCTCCTGCCACAAGCGATTGTAGACCCCCGCCGTCCACGCCACCCTTTCCCTCATTCTCCCGTGAGTCGCGGCGCCCCGACAATTCCATCTGCGCCGAGCGCGACGGCGCGCTAGCCCGCGCCGAGCCCGACAAATTCGAATCGGTTTGCGCCTCAAGGATGCTCTGGGCGATTGCAGCTTCTTCCACGGAACCTCTGGTGATTGCCGATGCATCCGCCAAGACGGGCGGCGATGCATGCACTGGCGGCGGCGGTGCGACTCGCGCCAAGCATTCCAACCGTTCGAAATGCCCCCGCACAGAAGATCTCCCAATATCAGCCTTTATAGCAATCAAAATAATTTCTGGAACGTCTTCTGCAGGAAATGCATATTTGTGCACAACGAAGACTGCATGATCGAGCTCGCGTACTGTTCGCACTATTACCACGTTCAGCTTCGCGCACTCGCTCAATAGAAGAAGCTCTAAATCGCTCAAGTAGTATCCACCAGAACTTAAGGCATTCAAGTAACATGGGTACACAATGTTGAAGAAGTTCTCGAACGGCTCTCGAACCAAAACAGACTCGCCAGCGTCGACCACTGGCGCATGCCTTTGAGCTTCCTGCACTGACTCTACAAAGGTGACAACTCCAGCGCAACATGCTTTGTCTATGTCCTCCTGCTGCAAACTTTGCACCGTATTTTCCACATGCAACAAAAATTGAGCTACGTTGCTCGTGCCGAAATACTCGACGATGCCGCGTCGATAGTGCTGCCCAAGCGGAGTATCTGTGCCAACGACATCAATCTTCTGCTGCTCAGCGTGGTCTGGGCGTTCGTAATCGTCACTGATGCCCATGTGAACTAGAAGTGGGCGAAGAAATACCTCTTTCATCTCATTCTCGCATAAACTCTTCAGCGACAGTGCCACTGCTTCGCGTTTCTGTTTGAAGAGCGACAATATTTCCACCTCCTGCACGACTGCGCGCATGCAAGCATCGAATGCGCAAGTATTCGCTTGTACCTTTTCCCACAAAATCTGTTCTTCCAACAACATGCCGAGATTTCGATCAATTAGACCGGCGCGCTTCTGCGCCTGCGGCTTAATGACTTGTTTCCACACCCAATTCATGGCATCGTCCAGTGCTTTGGGGTTTCTACAATTTTGGCGCACTTCCCTTGCAGTCTCGCCAAGCGAACGTTGTAAGAAGCGTCTTGGCTCTGGATGCCGCAATGAACCTGATCGACCCTTGCCGACGAGCGCATGAATGCCACAAGCGCCGTCGGCATGTGTAGGGATTTCTCGATACCGACGATTTACCATGGCTTGCACTTTCTGAGGAACGCCCGAGCCGTTTCCCACTCTGAGAGGACGACCGTCCGTGTCCAACCTCACTCCGTTGCGAGGCATGTTGCCCACTCTTGCTTTACGATATGCACAAACAGCTCCCGCCGCGAATCGCCATGTAAGGCGAGTCGCCACCAACAACAATTCGAGCCCAGACTGAGAACGCACAAACCATTGACGGGCTGACTTCTCGCCTGCGCCTACAGTAGTTGAACCCAAACGACTACTGAATGCGAAATAAGAGTGAGCCGACACGTTGACAAAAGGCAGCAGAACTATCTGCGCAGAGCGCGAGGGAGCATGCGTCTGCCAAGCGGCACGCCTGTCCAGAGAAACAGTTTGCGGATGGGTTGGTTTTACCGCGTGGGTTAGGGTTAGTGCTCGGGGTCAGGGTTACAGTTAGTGGATGGGCAAGCCGCCATATACTCCAAGAGGGGGAGGATGTAGGAGGAGCCGTCGACGTCGGAGAAGGACGAGGAAGAGGAGGAGCAGGAGGAGAAGCAGGAGGAGGAGAGGGAGGAGGAACCCCCGCTCCCTTTGAGTCCTGCCCGCTGCCCACCAGGGACCGCCAAGAGGCCCTCACGCCGCTTGACTGGAGGATATCCATGCCTGCGGCACGGGGCGTGGAGGTGCGACGACCGAGGGGGGAGACCAGAAAGCCTGTCTGAGTGCCAACCAGTGAGTCGCAACGGCCAACCGCCTCTCTCCAGGCAGAAGTTTGTCAAACGGCCATCGTCTCCACACAACATCGAACGCTAGTCATTCCAGCCTTTTTGGCCTACGGTGGTATAGCGAGTTTGTTATTATGTCTTCCTTTCTTCTCTTCACGCCAGGCTCGGCACCATACGCGGAGTGTACGTAATAAGCCAACGTGCTGCGCTCCACGCGGGCTAGTGGTGCACCGGCTGCGCTCCACGCAGGCTGACAGTGCACCGTCTCCGACGATGCCCCGACGGGCTCGTGAGACGAGAGGCATTTGCAGGGGGATGCCTCGAGAGAAACGCTAAGTTATCTGATGTGTTCGAATAGGACGAGCGAAGGAGATGGAGGAACGCGTGGAACAAACGGCCCTCGCGGCAAGTTCGCTTGAACTATACGGTGCGAATCATGAGTTCCTTGCTGCGCCGAGCGCGAATGAACGCATTGGTTCTTCTGCAGTCGATATGCGCCAAGCATGCGCCGATGTTGCCAATTAACACTCGGTGCGGTCGTCCACCGCGCGCGATTTGAAAACATGTGGCCCATCTGACTCAGCGTCGTTTTCAGCTATTCTTTGCGCTCTCCCACTAGCTGCCATGGCTTCCTGCTTCGATAATCCCACCAGCCCTTTACGGCGTAGGTGGCATCATCATGACGAACAGTCGATGTGGTGGTCAGCCTCTGCTTCGATGATCCTAGGGGAAGCGCATCATGATGAACAGGCGCACCTCCTCCACCGTGGAGCCCAATCCGACGTTCTCCATGAGGCTCACCATGGTGAGGTACTCCAGGTGAGTATGTTGCGCCTGTTGGGTCATCAGTGCCCAGAATGCGAATGGCCATGCCCGTAAAGTGTCAGTGAGTGGCACCATCCCGCTGCCGTAGGCCTGGTATCGGGGTTCACCACCTTCCCCGACCCCCACGACGAACAAATGTAGCTTGCCCCAGTTCAACGCCAGGTCTGCTTGCGCCATGGCAGAAGTAGATGGTGCGTATGCTGGCAGGTGTGATGGGGAAGCAGGTTACGACGCCAGCCAATGGCTACGGATGCGGAGCTCCCTGGGGATATTTGAAGACCTTGTTGGGCATGTCCGGCCCGGACGCATGTTATTGCACAACGCAGCGTAAGATGCATGTACACCGCCATCTTCATCACCACACAGAAGGGTGGAGGTTTGGAAGAGATGGATGAAAAAGGCGGGGAGCGAGGCCGAAAGTGACTCCCGAAGCGGCCACCCCTCGTGAATTACGACAAAACTCAGACACGAGGACACGCCGCCGTCCAAATTACACAGTTATTCAATGCCGCCATGCGCGTTTAGAAGATTGCTCGAATACTGCACGAGTGTCAAGCAACGGCAGCAGAGGAAACAGACCGCGGATGAGGAAACAAACGGTGGCCGAGGCAGCTAGGATGCACAAGGCCGCTGTGGCAACATCAGTTAGTTGAGGAAGGATACAATAAGCGAACACGTCTGATACGATTACTACCGCTGAAGATTACGTCGAGGATGACTTGTTTTTTCCAATTATCAAATCAGTGATCTGGATCCAAGGCAGTGCGAAGCATACGAATGATACATGCGAGGTAATTGCGCTGGATGTTTAGAGCAGACGGGTAAGAAGACCTGCGCCGAGCGCGAAGAAGAAAAAAACCATATTGTGGGAACGCAAAATAGAAGACTGCGCCGAGCGCGTAGGAGAAGGAACGCAGATACAAGAGTGGATTAGAGACGCTTCGAGTATCCCCACCAGCCCGTCCAGAAATGAACCCCAGGGGAGTGGAGGTGATGAGGGAAGCGGGGGAGCATGCAGAAGAACAAAGAGCGGGTTGAGCCGCCATACGCCCCAAGAGGGGGAGGATGTAGGAGGAGTCGTCGTCGTCGGAGTAGGAGGAGGAAGACGAGGAGCAGGAGGAGGAGCAGGAGGAGGAGGGGGAGGAGGAGGAGGAGGAGGAGGAGGAGGAAGATGAGGAGGAGGAGATGGAGGAGGGCGAGGACGAGGAGGACGAGAAGGAGGAGGAGGAGGAGGAGAAGGAGGAGGCGGAGGAGGGGGAGGGGGAGGAGGGAGGAGGGAGAAAAAGAGGAGGAGGAGGAGGACAATGGCGAGCTTGGGGGCCTCTTGGGCCGTCTTTGGGGCCTCTTGGCGGTCCCGGAGGCCTCTTGCGTATCTCGGGGAGCTTCTTGTGGCCTTTTGGGAGTCTCTTGGAGGCCTCTTGGAGGCCTCTTGGGGGCCTCTTGGGGCCTCTTGGGGCGCTCTTGGGGCGCTCAAGCCACTCAGTGGCTGGGTTCTGCAGGGTTCTCTTGGGGATTCTCAATCACTATGACAACAGGCTTCAATCAATATCATCATGACTCATTCACTCACGCACTCATCAGCATCACCAACATCGAGATCAAGATCATCGTCTTCATCATCATCATCATCTTCAGCATCATCATCATCATCATCATTCCTCCTCTTCCTGTCATCATCATCTTCATTATCACTTTCATTCAATCACCATCATCATCACTCACTCACTCAGACACTCATGATCATCATCAACATCGGGATCAAGATCATCGTCTTCTCCATCATCATCATCATCAGCATCATCATCATCATCATCACCATCATCATCATAATCATCATCATCATCTCACACACACAATCATACTCACACATACACATCCATCTTGAGAAAATGATGAGCGGGAGCCTCGTCTGATCATCATTATCATCATCACCATCATTACATAATCATCATCATCATCCCACACACATAATCACACTCACACATACACATCCATCTTGAGAAAATCACGAGCGGGAGCCTCGTCTGTGAGTGAATTGTGAGGAAGTCTCGAGAAGGGTCGCGCTGTTGGGTACATTCAGTCGACGGCAAGAGCCCCTGGCCTTGTCATTTGCGTGAGCCTCTGGCAACGCAAGGGTTGTTTCATATCACCTAAAATATAACAGTTGTGTAAGACGAGAGCCTCTGGCCTCGTCAGCTGCGCGAGCCTCTGGCCGCGCTGTTGGGTATCATTCAGTCGACGGCAAGAGCCCCTGGCCTTGTCATTTTTGCGTGCGCCTCTGGCAACGCAAGTTTTTTAATAAAAAATTGAACATTTCCCAAAGACGAGAGCCTCTGGCATCGTCAGCTGCGCGAGCCTCTGGCCGCGTAGTTTGTTCCACGCGAGTGCCTCTGGCCTCGTGAAAGGACGCGGGTTTCCGTCGCTCCCCTGCCTTGCGCGCCGCTGGCCGCATGTGCGGGGGTGGGGCCCGCGTCCTTGAAACCAACCGCAGTTTTCGTATCGTTTTAACACAACTCAAACAATTTTGGTGTACACTAAGGGGACACTAACGCGATTTTTTTTTTCAGGTTTCGGAGGTTTGGGAGAAAAACGAAGCCCCGGGAGCGAAAACCAGTCAACGTACGAAACGCATCGTGGAAGAATACTATTTGCTTTACTTTTTCACGGATGCACGCGGCCGGGGAGCCCCGGGGCCAGAAAGTTGGTAGTCAAGAGCCCCTCGGAGGTTTTTGTTTCGGAGTTTTTTTTTCGGATTTTATGTAGCCCTGAGGAGTCCGCGTGCGAAACGCATCGTGGAAGAATACCCTTTGCCTTACTTTTGCACGGATGCACGCGCCCGGGGAGCTCCGGGGCCAAAAAATTGGTAGTCAAGAGCCCCTCGGAGGTTTTTTTCGGAGGTTTTTTTCGAATTTTATGTGGCCCTGAAGAGTGCTGGGCCTCCTTCGTCGTCGTCGTCGCCGTGTTTCTTTTCCTCCAGGGGCCCGAGAGCTCCGCGAATGCTCTTTGGGTGCTCTTCGGGTGCCTTTCGTGTGCCTTGGAGTGCCTTCGGGTGTCTTTCGGCTGCCCTTCGGAGGCTTTTTTCGGATTTTACTTGGCTCCGAGGAGCTCCCTCTCCTCCAGGGGCCCGAGAGCTCCGCGAATGTCTTTCGGACTGCCTCGGAGGCGCCAAACGCAGCCAAAAAAAAAACCCTTATATAACATAATATTCGGTCTCTGGGCTCTCCTCGGGCCCCATGACCGTGAGACATGATTCCCTGTGGGAAACATTAGAAAACAACGTACACAGGCCTGTTGGAACGCACTGAACATCTTCGGATTTTCCTGGGCGCGCCAGACGCAGCCAAAAAAAAACCATTATAGAAGATAATATTTGGTTTCTGGCCCCTCTTCGGGCCCCATGGACCGTGAGAGATGACGAAGGTATTGTTCCCTGCGGGAACCATCAGAAAACGGCGTGCGCAAACGCGTGGAACGCAGTGAAAATCTTCGGACTGCCTCGGAGGCGCCAAACGCAGCCAAAAAAAAATGCCCTTATAGAACATAATCTTCGGTCTTCGGGTTTTCCTCGGGCCCCATGACCGCGAGACATGATTCCCTGTGGGAAACATCAGAAAACGACGTACACACGCCTTTTGGGACATCATCATCAGTGCCCAGAATGCGAATGGCCATGCCCGTAAAGTGTCAGTGAGTGGCACCATCCCGCTGCCGTAGGCCTGGTATCGGGGTTCACCATCTTCCCCGACCCCCACGACGAACAAATGTAGCTTGCCCCAGTTCAACGCCAGGTCTGCTTGCGCCATGGCAGAAGTAGATGGTGCGTATGCTGGCAGGTGTGATGGGGAAGCAGGTTACGACGCCAGCCAATGGCTACGGATGCGGAGCTCCCTGGGGATATTTGAAGACCTTGTTGGGCATGTCCGGCCCGGACGCATGTTATTGCACAACGCAGCGTAAGATGCATGTACACCGCCATCTTCATCACCACACAGAAGGATGGAGGTTTGGAAGAGATGGATGAAGAAGGCGGGGGGCGAGGCCGAAAGTGACTCCCGAAGCGGCCACCCCTCGTGAATTACGACAAAACTCAGACACGAGGACACGCCGCCGTCCAAATTACACAGTTATTCAATGCCGCCATGCGCGTTTAGAAGATTGCTCGAATACTGCACGAGTGTCAAGCAACGGCAGCAGAGGAAACAGACCGCGGATGAGGAAACAAACGGTGGCCGAGGCAGCTAGGATGCACAAGGCCGCTGTGGCAACATCAGTTAGTTGAGGAAGGATACAATAAGCGAACACGTCTGATACGATTACTACCGCTGAAGATTACGTCGAGGATGATTTGTTTTTTCCAATTATCAAATCAGTGATCTGGATCCAAGGCAGTGCGAAGCATACGAATGATACATGCGAGGTAATTGCGCTGGATGTTTAGAGCAGACGGGTAAGAAGACCTGCGCCGAGCGCGAAGAAGAAAGAAACCATATTGTGGGAACGCAAAATAGAAGACTGCGCCGAGCGCGTAGGAGAAGGAACGCAGATACAAGAGTGGATTAGAAACGTATAAACAAACAGCGCCGAGCGCGACACCAACGGCCTGGCCATTAACGAACTCGAGGGCGTCCTACATGGAACCCGAATTTATGTTGTCTCGTCTGTGTCTGGTCCTCTCTGCGAGATCTATCGCCGAAAACTCCAAGCTCTTCGGCTAAAGTGTTCACGTCTGAGCGTCCACGAATCTTGCCCCAGCATGGCATGCAGCGCCAAGCTGCATCAACTGTACCAGAATTGAAAGACTGCTGCAACTCAGAGATGTGTGTCCACGTCTGATTCACATAGGAACCCCAGAACCCTCGATGATATGGGTCATACTTGTACTGCGTACCACAATCGCAGCAGACGTAAACTCGTTTCTGCCGTGAGACCTCAAAGCCGCCGGTCCTCTATTTAAGAAGACGATGACAGATAACGAAAACGAACTTTTCTTCCCCTGGCATTCGCGAAAACCAAAACCTTCAAAAGCGCCAAAACACACAAACATCTGTTTGCAATGCTGACTGGAAAAATCAGCAACACGTGCAGAGACAGATCGCTTCTGGAAAACATTGGCGGGTCAGGCGAGAGCTGGATGAATCGCAAGCTAAACTCACATTGGCGTATATTATGTTCTCCATACTTGTATGCTGGCCGCTCGCAGGAAACATCACGCTCAAGGGTGCTCAAATGGGGATTCAGACTGAAATCCACCTCTGTAGGAGCAATTGTCGCCTGCGAACTCCCTGACGAAATGGAACTGCTCTCTTCAATGACGCAGCTACCAGATGGAAGCACATTTCCAGAGCTACCAGATGGAAGCGATGCATCGGCAGCTCCAGCTGTATGAAAAGTAGCAGAGTACTGCAGATCGAAATGGCCGGACATGTGCGAAACGAAGGGCCGCGCGTACATCTTCACTACAGTCTCGGTTGCGTCCGCATGGAAATGCATCGAATCAGACAGCTTACACCGCCCCAGGAATTCACTTCCATCGTGCACTTCTTCACCTTCTTCCTTCAGCAAGTCCGCCCACCTTCCGGCATCTTATCCGCGTGTGAAACGCCGTTCCTATTCAACGATTATTTCACAGGGAAGCCTAACATATCCTGCTGTGAACCGCTTTTCCCCCTGTGGCTTATGTGTAAAACGCTCTTCTCTGTCAATTAAACTGTCTGTCTTCCTCGCTGACACGGTGGCACATAGGCGGCGGCGCGGCGTAAGCCAGCAAATCATAAGCGCGCTTCACCATACCCGGATACGCTGTGCCGGCTAAATCAGGAAAAAACGCCGGCTCATTGAGGAAGAAGAAATGTTTGCTCGTGCATGCCCTCATAGCGCACAAAGACAAATTTCGCAAACGCGCCTCAAACTCGGAGTTCCACGCCTGGTCGCTGAGGAAGTCGTTGCCGTTAAATATTGTGAGGCCGAGGTCACATTCAGGAGCGTGTTCCCAAGCCGATGCCAAGTCATCGACTTTTGCCCCGGGGATGGATACCACCCAAAGAGGCGCCAGGCCTGCTGAGCGAAGTAACATGGTGAGGCCATACCTGACGCCGTCGGAACTCCGCCATCTTCGAATGCGAAGATGAAACCGATGCAAATACCTCTTAGTGGCGATTCAGATTCTAGCTTCAATCCCACATGGGGGGAACCAGAATTTCACTCGAATCGATGATCGTAAACTGGCGGAGCGCGGCGACAGCCACTTCAATTATTGACGAATCTCCAACTATGCATGCAGTCCAGCAGCGATAAGGTTGCAAATGAACATGAAAAACGCTGCGCACGACTGGCTGTCGAAGGTCTGACTTGTTGCCCCACTGGCTGGTCGTGGCGCCCAATAATAGACAAGACGGCAGAGTTTGTGCGATCTCCCTATTAGAGAGCGCTGGCATCCCGCACCACTCCCAAGATGATGCCTCAAAAGGTGCTGGGACTCGGCGTTCTGTCGCTGCTGCAGGCGCGCCTTTCCCTCGCACTCTCAGCCCGCTTGAATGCCAGTTTCCGCCAACGCAATGCGCAACAAGCTCTGGCTGGGCCGAGGCTAAGCAGCGCGCCAGATACCCAGTCTGCTCTTCCAGAGACCTCTCAGAAGCAGTAGCAGCAGCGAAAGAATGGCCCTGTATTTTGAAGAACATGTCCGCGGCGCCGCGCAGCCGTCGCTCGTGCACGCGGAAGTCTGCGAAGGACTGTCTCTGCGACTTCGCCTTCTCCTTCACGCGCCGGCAGAAAGCCCTGACATTCTTTAAAACTTGGGAAACCACCGCCAAAGATTCTTCTTCTCGCGCCTCGACTCCAACGCCGTGCGCAGCGACGTCCCAATTGAAAGAAATCGCGTCCTTCTCTAGTAGGCATGCGATTGATAGCGCTTCGGCGTGCAAGCCGTGTACAGCAGCCTTCTCTGTGAATGCAAAGAGTCTGCTGGAGAGCGGTGACGTGGACAGGAATGATGAACGCGGGCGGGAGTGAGCGCAGCGCAAGCCGCCAAGGAATACCGCATCCCTGCGTAGATTTGGGGGAAATTCTAACAGCATGCGCCCTGGACCGTCGCAGAAAGCCTTCATCTCCCAATGCTGTTCAACGTCGTCTACTGCATCGCTGTGCGTCAATCGTGACTGCGCCGGATGTCGAAATATCGCAGGGTTTAGTGCAACTTCGACGGATAATTCGCAAAGAGATCCAAAATTCACCTCGGGAACACCGTGGTCGAAGGCCTGCACCGCGTACATGCCAAATGCCTGGTAAGCGCCAGCGGGGGCTCGTGGAAGATCCAGCACGCACGGCACAACTTCGCCGCGAGAAACCTTGGGGTTTTGATCCTGGCATGCTCGTACCCAGTTCTTGACGAGCGGCGCGGTGTTGTCTAGGACGTGCGAATCCATGTCAAAACGATCGTCAAGTTCTGGCCGAGAGGGCACCCACGCGCCGCCGAAGACTGTTTCGCGCCTGTTCGTTAAGGATTGCCGATGGCCGTACCCAGCAAGTGGAGGTAGCAGATCGATGCTGGGCTTGGCACCAGAGCGGCGCCGATCCTTCAGCCACAAGTCAAAGTGCTTCAGCTGCGCCGAGCGCGTATTTTCCAGCACCACCTGCATAGCCTCACACCAAGACGGCTCGACCGACAAACCCTTGCTGCCAAACCAGCTGGGATGACCATTTGTAGCGCCGAGTTCGTACTTCCCATAGCCCCACAGTCCTGCTTGCGTGCTGTCCGTGGCCTGAGATACATGATGGTAGAACACGCCTGGTGCCAATAAGACCGTGTCTTCAACCACGTGGAACTTCTTCGGAACTCTGCCCTTCATGCCATCCACCAACTGCCGCAGAAGAGGAAGAACGACGCTCGCCCAACACGCCATCACTCGGCCGTTCGAAGGGACGCTGAACGCGTCCAGCTCGGAGGCCTCTGGCATACGAAGCCAATAGACATTTGGGAAATTGCGCTGGCGGAGGTGACGAATAGCGGTGGCCACGAGGTACAAGCGAGACGGTGGCCCGAGTACCAAGGTGATCGCATCACCGATGTTGCCGTCAATCTCTACAGCTGTTGACAACGAAGCCAAGCCCGCGTCGGAGTCGTCGAAGTCGCACAAATAGGTGACGACGCCTGGCCCAGTTCGGCTGACGCGCCCAGCCATATTCCCATGCAGCTCGGCGGACAAAAGCTTGTCGGTTTTCTTTTTCAAGCCAGAAGCGCCGAGCACGTCGGAGCGCATGTGCGGGTGAATCAGAACGTATTTGAGATTATAATAAGTGACGGACCGAGCACCGACAATAGACGACAGGATTATGTGGTTCTGAGGTGGATCTGCGCCGAGCGCGTTTGCCTCATCAGTCGTGTTTGTCTCTTCGTCCT